>JASGCC010000009.1:3518892-3538595 GCA_030067915.1 Hydractinia echinata
TGGTGTAATATAAATAGCTGATTCATTTTATTAATGCTCTTGAAACGACAACGCTACGTTTATGGAAAAACATTGAAAAGACGTAGTCAGGCGTGAAAAACATGGTGAAGGCATGCACTCATCTCGACATATTAAAGAAAACTGTAGAAAATTAAGCAAAAAAGATCTCCACCGTATTATAGCCGTATAAGCGTTGACTAAATAACCTTTTTCTATATAGTCTGCATTTTATTATCTGTCGATTTTTCAGATTTTATACACAAGCGTGGAAATCCCGTCAAAACGTAAACATTTATCCTCGTTCATACCACTAGGATAAAATATTTTATTCTGTTACTGTGGAGCTAACAGAATAAATTATAATGTATGGAAAGATACTTTGATTTGTTAAGCAGAGTATCATAGCTAAAATTTGTAGGATTATTATTACAAGATCTATATATCCCTCCCTACTAACTATGTGGCTAGCTTCAAGTTGGTAAAAGATAACACACAAGAAGTAATAACGATGGCTATCACAAAATGCACTTATACCAAACTAAATGAAAACTTGGGAGAAAAGCACAAAATAGCTAGCAGTCTGTCTATTGCTATCTACTCTGACACTGACTACGTTAGCTGGTCTGCTATATACGTCAATTATAGCCAAAATAATAAAAATGATTTTACTAAGATTTACATGGATGTGATGGTATTTTTATTAGCATATAGAAGTATAGAAAACATACAAACTATTTACAAGACAAAAAGATAAAAAAAGAGATATTTTCCAAACCTGCTGAGCTATGGAACTTTTAAAATGGCAGATTAAACGTCAATTTTACTCGCTTAAACCCCAGAAGATCAGAATTTTGTGCGAGCTTTCAGCCGAAACTAGAAGCTGTGTGTTCCACAGCTAATAACAACAGTAATCCCTAATAATTAAAATATGCATTGCTAACCAGGACATACCATACGAACATTGATGTGACCTTTTTGAAGATTTCTCTTGCAGTCTAATTTTTACTAAAGATTTTCCAGTAACGAATGCAGGGTAAGGAATACAAAAAAAAATCCGACAAAGCCATGTGATAATGGCAACCAATTTTAGTAATTCCCAGATAAATATTGTGAAGAATATGACCCAAAAAAATTCTCCATCATCGAAGCTTCTTTGAATTGTTGCTGTTGCGACCCACTGAAATTTTCTTCTGTAGCTAAATTTGTTGCACTGTGAGATGTCGCAGTGTAAGTCAAACTCGGTGTGTGCATCTTATCCGAATGGGGATGTTCAGAGAATGCCAGTCCTAAATTTGTCATTGAATGATAACTTTATGTACATAGGTCTATGTAGAAACCTAACAAAGGTAGTATGGTTGGCTTAAATAAGCTGCTAGAATATAATGAAGGGTAGAAAAAGAGATATGCATGCATGGAGGAAATTTCAAAATGTAAAAAGTAATATCATTTTTATGTATTTTGGTCTGCATCCATACCCACCCCACAACTTCTTCTTGTATGAATTTAAATAGTAGAAATGTAATTTAACTATCCACAGCTGAAACGACATAAAAAAAGAAGTTTACCCGCTCGTCTACAAAAACCATCCAGTGCTTGATAGCAGTACAGTGTGACAATTAAGTTAACGACCAATTCCGTTGTAATGGCTGTGACCAGACATGCATATATCCGAGCACCAACTGAACAAATCCATAGGTCACCGTCCTGTAAAGCATATTTGTCGTCATTACGAAGAATGTTTTCACGACATTCGTTGTAAAACCTAAAAAAAAAGAATGAAAGTGAGAAACAGGAAACCAAAGTGGAAGCAAGATAAAAAAGCTAAAAAAATCAATGATAATAATAATAAAAATAAAAATATTAATTGTTGTAGGCTAGCCTTTGGGTGCACACAAAAACCCATGATCACCCCTTTACACGCATGGTTCGAAATAACAAGATTTTTTTTATACAAGTTATTAAGATGTAACTAATAAATATGACGCAGATTTAACCTTATTAACACTGTTTAAGCAGTTCAAGGGAGGAGGATAACAATTATGAAAGAACTTAGAATGTTTCAGTACAAGTCATTACAGGAAAACATTTTTTGATGGCGTGATAGAGATCAAATATGATGTCACGTTTACCAAAAATGTGACAGCCTCTCCATTCTACAATATACTATTATGTCTCACGTGTTACTAATTTGGACGAAATGCGATTTTTTTTAAAGACGTCTGTCGGATAAAAAATGACGTCATTTTAATGTCGTTTTAAATGACGTTAAAAAGTTCCCTGTATTAACGTTTATTAAGACCTGTTCTCCAGAGATATTTGTGTTCATGTCATTAAAGGACGCAAATATGAAGCTAGAATATTGAATTTAAAGGTGATCGAGGTAAAAATTATGACGCAATATTAGCATAAAACACACCTCAAACCAATCGCAAACGTAATCCAATTCAGGACCGCGATGCAAGTGGATAACAAGCAAAATACCATATGTGTGCAATTTAAACCACCGATGTTGGGTTTCAACGTAAACAGCGAACCAAATACTCCTGCTATACATATTCGTAACAAGCCTATAAAAATCACACTCTTTTCGTTTATCCAAACTTCTTCTCTGAATTTAAAACTTGCACTGCTTCCAAGAATTAGGATTAAAATACCATTGGCCATTTGAATAATTCCTAGATAGAATAAAAGGTTTTGTTGTTACATATAAAAATTAAAGAATTTTCTGTTGTTGGAAGTACAATATGGAAACTCTGAATAACATAAAAGCTGCGAGGTTACTCTACAGCACCGAGTAATCCTCCACCCTTCCTTAGCAAATTTAAATTTTACCCCAACCACTCAACCAACTAATTATTAATTTTGCCACATTTTCCACCTCGCCCTTCACCCTTCCGCCCTCCGCCCTCTAATCATCTACCCCTACCTCCGAAAAATAGGAATAATTTGACTGCAATAATTAAGACCCGTAAGATTTTGCCAAACAAACGAAAAATTTATCCTTCTAATAAATATTTAAAGCTATTCTTACCAAGGTATTTAACCATAGAAACATTTCTTCTCGGTCGGCAGGTAACCATCTTTCCAGAAAATAATAATAACTTTTTTACAGTTGTCACCTGTGTTAACAAAGATTAATTATAGTGAATAGAAGTGTATAAACAAGTAAATTATGGAAAATTAAACCTTATTCATCTTATAACAGAATTTTCGTAACTGTTTGATATATATTAATGATACCGTATATATATATATACATGTATATAGTTGTTTTAAAAAAAAATGTAATACCGATAATGGCCGCGGAAACCGCCGAAAGCTTATTGATACTAATCGCTACAAAACAGTCTAATGCTAGCTATATAGCCAATGTTATACAATGCTTTAAAAATACTAAAAACCCTAAAGATGTATTCTCATATCGATTATTTTCTTTTTCTCGTATTACTCTAATCCTCCACATGAGAGGAGAGACACCCGATTCAAAAATATATAGAAGCAAAAATCTTCTGAGATGACTCATAAAAAGTTCTTAATTTAGGGTTCTGAACTTTTCGGGGTTTCTACTTCCACAAAATACAAATACAGCAGAAATGTAAAGAAATATTTCGGTTTGCAAAGGCATTTTTTATCCAGGAAAAACAATAAATCGATTTTAAGTTTCTGTATTCACATCGCAATCCTAACCCAAATCAAGTCGTGAAATCTACACGTTTTCTTTCTTAGATCAGCTTTTAGAGTTCTAAGGGTAGTGGGCCTTTTTGGCTCTCGAATTTCTTTGGCTAGTTGTGTTGCATTATTTGTTTGCTTCCTTATTTTTAAACATATTACTATCTATCTAAATACTATGATCTAGATCTTATCACTTTTTCATAGTTACTTATTTTGTAAATATACACAAAAGTACCTGCCTAACTACAAAAAGTACCTGCCTAACTACAAAAATTAGCTTAAATCATATTCTTTTGATAAATAATTTTGCAATTTCTACCACTTTAAACAACATGGTCAAGGTTAACAAGTAATAATGGTTTTAAATAAGACGCTGTAAACAACAGGGTCAATCGCTTTCTGGCCATGTGCAAGTCAAGGACCAGGACTCGATCAAGTTCCTTTTATAACCGAAGAAAGTGGGAAAGCGAGACAATTTTATTAATTATAGTAACCATAGTAACCAACATATTGCTTATTAGCAGTACCCTGTATTATTAACTGTCTAGCAAGCTTTACCAGCTCTGATATCAATCAACAAACCCTGTAGACGAGGATAACCGCATTTTGTTCAAAATGTCTGCTAAGTGGCCACTCTGTGCCAAGAATGTAGGAAATTTTCGTGATGGACAAAGATCCCTGTAGATGTTTTTACAGTGTAAAAAATAGTTTTCTAAATAGCATTTCTAATCAAATAACATTTCTAATTTTCAATCTGAAAATGTTGTTCTAATGATCATATGAACAATTGCAAAATTATTTGTATGTAGCTAAAATAGTCATACAGTAATTTTATTTTGCGGAATAACTTTCTTTGAAAGATCCAAGATTAATCGTCAATTTAAATAAATACATTGTTGGAATTATTTGTAAAATCGTGAAAAAAATGTAAAAAAAAGACAAAAGGTATAGCATTCTTGACCCCAGAGCTCTTTGAGCTAAACTCGAAAGTAGCTCTGGACCCGTCTGGTCACGTGATGGATTCTGATTGGTCTATTATGAGAATTCTATGCTTTTCCGTATTTAGCATTTGAATGTAAACAAACATGGCGGTGGAGACACGAAGGATCAAAGTATATGCTCGCGTTTGATTATGTCGCGACTGAATCTAAAGCAGATATGAAAGGCTATATATATATATATCTACCAAGAACATAATTCAGCTTTCTCTTTTAACAAAATTTACTGTTAGTATTTGACCATTCCCTGCATAGCTAGCTTTCAGTGCGATACATATGGCCCACCAGCTAGCCAGGCTGAAGAAGGGACCTAGTCTGCTTAGCTAGCTAACATAACTCTGCTACTAGAAGTTACTGTATGCTATGCAAATGTTTATTCATGTAGTAGGGAATAAGCTTTTGCAAGTTTCAAGTATTTTTCGCAAAAATTATATAATTATTTTGGAAATTCGCAAAAGTGTATTCCTGCGAATAATTTTATATTATTTCATTTGCACATATGCACTAAGTTTTTTAAGTTTTTTTTATGTAAGAACCAAAAATTGTGGCATTAAAAAAACTTGCTTGAAAACTTTTTTAGTAGAAAATGTTCAGCACAATGAGATGACTTTCCAATGTTTACAAAAGTTAAAACGTTTGTGGTTTTTTGCACATGCACAAACATTTCTGAAAAAAATATTGGCTTACAAATAGTGAAGTTTTTTAAGAAGAATTAGAAGAATGTATTTATAATTTAATTCCAGTTCCCCTTGGATCATATGCTACCCAAATACCTCTTGCGAGTCCTGCTTTTTTACCTACACAAAAAGTGTGCATGTGCATGCCCATTGTTCTCACAATGAAATCAAAACAACTACAACATGCTGAAAGTGAGTATATATTATATTTTTTTCAAAAAGCCAAATTTAAACAGCAAATTAAAGCACACATAATTATTTTATATTTTGGTTGCTCTTACAGAAGTAGTTGTGCCATTATTTGAATTTTTATAAAATAAAATTTAAGAGAACCAAACTTTAATAACCAAATTACAAAAAAAAAAAAAAGAAATCAGAAAATCTCAGCATACAGTTAAATTGTGGCAAGACAGCTATTATTTTTGTCTTATGATTTTTGGACATAGGCATTTTTCCTATGAACCTGCATGAGATTGGTCGAGCAAACTCGTAGGGCATGTCTCATCATTGCCTGCTGATGAAACCAGGGTTGCTTCGCGCCGAAATTTGTCAAATAAAGCTTGGGCGAGCTGAGAAATACTAAAACCCTTAACAGGCATGTTGTATGAGTTCGAAATTAGAACAAAGGATTCCTTGCCAAGTTGCACCCAATCTTTGAACGTGCACAGATGAGGCTCCACAGCGGCAGCATGTTTTTCAAACATAAGACTTTTTGTACCGCTATTGGATGCCATTATAGTAATTGAAGCCAAAATATGGAGTTGATGATGTCTAGCTAGTAGGTTGCAGTGATAGATGTTTTTTGAAAACATGTAGCTAGCTGGCTAACTATAGTAAAACTTATAGTGAAATTTTTAGTTGTTTTTTCAAGACAATCTTGTCAGCTTATATCAGAGGCCAATTTGATGTTAAATTCTTAATTTATATGCCATTGGTAACAGAGGCTAGGCTCAGTGGCCTGGCTAATTGAGGCAATACCCAATGTGGGTAAACAAAACATCATGCACCAATTTTGAAGCTCAATATAGTGTTTTATATTTTAGTTCACTTAACCAGCTAGGAAGCTAACTGGAAACTGCAATTAACATGAGCTAAACTATGTTTAGCTCTATGTAACTTTTTTGTGATTTTGACCCTCAAAATTATATTCCAAAAAAATTGCAGAAATAAATTCTACAAAACAAGATGATGAGAATGTATTTTTCCCCATGACATGTTTGTCTGATATAGACTTTATATATACTGTGAAAAATAAATAAAAATAAATACATTTTCCTGTCATCATTTTTCTTTTGAAAAATATTCAAACTGTAATTTTTTATAAAAATGCCTTTTGATTGCAAACATTATTTTTTTTTAACGGTATGCCAATCACAAAAATGTTTCACGAAAATTTCTCACATCAGATATTGAAACTAACCTTCAACATAAACAAACAATTTTTGTGAAATGTCAAATGCAGGCTATCAACTCTGCCTATAGTGTATCACAAACAAAAATAGTTGGGTGGCCACATTCAAAAATTAAATTTCAGAATTTTTTTGACCTTTTTGAATGAGTACTAAAAGCCTAATTATATGAGGCAGGTTGGCTAAGTTGGCAGGCAACCTGTTTTAAAAAAAATTATATTTTATGGAAGTGTAAACCCATGACATGATCTATGCTGTTCTTGGGTTAAAAATATGTACTTATTTTTTGAAGAAATAGCAGATCAAAGGTGTAAACAAACAAGAAAAATAAACGTAAAATTGTCCATGAGTATGTAGTTTACCAATGGTTTGCTAAATCAAAAACAAGGTTTCCTGTTTTTGTCTTTTGTTTCAACAAAATCACTTAATACAGAAAATACCCACATATTTTTGACAAAGTAAAACTAATAAGACATTTAAAACATAATATGGTTGTTTCTCTTTTGTTTTAGCTTGCAATATGCATGCTTTTGCTTTTCAACCTGACACTGGCTTGCCAAGTGATATTATATGAATCGAGTCAACTCACCGATTCCACTCATCCTGAGTTGTATCGGTGAGTTGAGCTTTAGGAGAGTTGACTCACTTTATCTAATGTCAAAAAAAAATTTAATAGTGGTCTACTTTATGCCAGCTGGTTAACTTAATCACAAATGGGTCAATCCATCTTATATAATCAGGCTCTAGGCTGGTTTAACAAAACAGTTTTCACAGAAATATCTAGCCATGTCCTATATAGCTAGAGATAGATAGATGGCATCTTTTTGGGAGTCTTGCAGTAGTAGAAGTCACTCTGGTTAAACTTATGATTAAAAATATAAGCTCATGATTGAAAACGGCAATATACTGGATAAATAGTTAACTAACTAGTGTGCTAAATTTGTACGTATAGTAAGACTTTCACTTAGCTAGCTAAAACTAGCACCTAAGCTACGAAAGACTGGCTACGTAACTAAGTTTCAGATTTACATGTAGCTTAAACATTATAAAGTTTTTTAAAAATTTAAACAAGTGCCTAGGAGTCATCATCAAATTAAATTTAAATTTCTGTCAGATCCGCTTTCTCAAGTTGTGCTAAATCACGAACCCAATTAGGTCCTCACAAACGATAAGTCAAATGAAAAACGGCTAGTTTACAAGCACAACATCAGGTAATGGAGTCAAGGAAAATATGCCACATATAGTGGCGTATTTTCATCACGTGACTAGACAAGTCCAGAGCTACTTTCGAGGTTTTAATCTCAAAGAGCTCTGGGGACGAGAATGAAGGTATAGTGCTTCAGAAAAGCATATTTGAAAAAGAAAGAAAAGTCCAAGTAAAGAATTAGAAGTAAAAGTAGAACAGTGAAGTTAGAAACCACGAGAAGTACCTTCGAAAGTGAAGAGTGGAGCTAGAAGTAGTAAAGTAGAGTTAGAAGTCGAAAATAAAGGCTAGAGTTAGAATTAGATTAGAATTTGGAAAAGATATTTCTAGACTTCAAATTGTTAAGTAGAATCGCATTTCCAAAAAAAGGCATTAAAGCCTCAAATTCATTAAATAAGAATAGTGAAGCCATTGCATTGCGCTTTAAAGTTTAAGGCCAAATAACTTGGCAACGGGTGGAAATAACTGACGTCATCTCCTGCGTAGGTAACTAGGAGCCACCTGGGACGAAAATTTCGGAACAAAGGGGTTGAACCTGTCGAACCTGTCTCCTATAGCTGTGTAACTGTTCGTCAAAAGTACATGATCATATACATTTTCTTGATTAGCGTTTCAAGATCTATACGATGAAGGCAACGGGTACAAAAATTTTTTTGTACTTTGGCTGGACTTTGCTGACGTTAGCAAAATTTTAAAACTCTTATACCTCCTTCACCGTTCGTTAAAAGCACGTGAATCTATACATTTTCTTGATCAGCGTTTTAAGCTCTACACATTACAAGCAACAGGACACAACATGTGCACTGCTGACGTCAGCAAAACTCCTAAAACAATCTGTATTTTTTCCATTGTTCTCCTACCTAAGTGGATTTTTCCACTGGCCTTATCGACTAGTTTATTCTAAAATTCAAAATGCTACACTAAGGTGTCAGCTGGCTAGCAAACAAATTTGTGTGCGAAACAGAAAATTTTAGTTTGTTGAGCTCACTGCAAATGTCGTAATTTTTACATAACATTGTTTCTCTTTATATTATGTGTTTTACTAAGCATAAGCGTCTCCCCAGTTTAACTATAATTAACTGGGTGTCTTAGCTCCTACCGTAGCTAGCTAATTTTAGCCAGCTAAACTATGAGTTATGTTGTTATTCCTTTTTTTATAGCTATTTATAGCTTACCTTAGTGGTCAATATTAGGGATCTTTTTTTAGCACAAATTATGATGTGACAAGCCACTTAGTGAACGTTTAGGATAGTGTGCGGACATTTCTATGCCCATAAAGTATAATTTTTTACAAGAAGGCCACATGCAATATGAGAAGAGGAACGGTCTTTGTATAATTTAAAGGGTGTGCGCCAATTGGGGTTATTTCTATTGTTTTGTTCTTGACATCCGGTTAAGCTTTTGTAGCCAGTATATAAATTTTTTTTTTTCGCCGAATTTGTCACGCAGATCCTCAGGTACCTCGATATCAACCTGCACAAATCCAAAGACGGTTCCATCTCGCACACCCCGCGTCAGTAGCTCTAAGTTATGTGCTGATGTCGGTGCAGACACCCTGATCAGCTGTTCCTTCCCACAGGGAAAGTCTTGCATTAAGGTACTCGGGTAGAGCATGTTTGCGTCATACCCAAGAATGGTCTTGCACTTGTGGGGTTCGCTGTACACGTGAGATCTGATACCCGTCACGTCTCGTTCGTGGTATCTACAGAATACGATCGCGGGCCACCAACCATCCCCGTCTGTAGGAGCTTGTAGGCCTCATTCCTCGTACATTTTTCACATGCTTTCTGTACCTCCTTACAACTCTTACAACTCTTGGTGTAGCAAGAGTCCTTGCACCTGTGCCTGCATGGGTCTCCCGGAGCGTATAGCTCTAGCTTGGGGTTCAACCGTAGGGATTTGTTCAACACGTACCGCATTGATACACCTGGGATAATGACCGGATCCTTCAAAATATCAATCTCGTCGGTGTAATACTGCAGCCTCGTCTTATCCACGGCTTCAATGAAAGGTTCCACGTCGGCTAGATTGTACTCGCGCATCCAGTCCATCATGGTGACGCAGCCTCGTTTGTAAAACTCAGCGCAGAATGTCCCGTACTCTTCAGGAGATAGCGTGTTTTTCCCACCTAGCCGGCTATAGAAGTTCTCGTGCGCGACAGGCCCAACATGGTTCAGCTTGTCGTGGCTCGTTAGCCACTCATACGGAAACATGAGTTTTTGGAGCTTACATTCCAACGATTTGAACCAACCGGCATAGCTCAGCCCGGGAGCAAAGAAATTTTTAATGTCTATAAATTTAAACCTTGAGGTGGTGAGGAACATATAGTCATTGTCTTTCTTAGCCACCCTGATCTTATCGCCCTGCGCGATCTCTTCGAGAAAATACCGCTTGATCAGGTTGATGTCGTACTTGCCGCTGTTAAACCCAATTACAGCTACCTGATTTACCCACTCATTCCACAACTCCCGGCTTTTTTTGGAGAGCATGTCGAAATCGTCAGGCTTGGGGTACATTCTCCCTACTTCTTCCACAATGAGGGCATGCCTCTTTTCCAGCTGCTCCACAAACTGTTTAACCAAGACCTTGGGATTCTCGTGCTCAATGAACGTCGGGTGGTTATTCAAGCTATCGACAATACCAACACTTACAGGAACATGTCTCGAGAGGTATGTTAAATCAGATGTTTGCTGGTAGTTTAAAGGTGCTAGGAGGGTCTCGAAATCAAATACCAGGTAGTGAGGATATGGCCTGAATTCTTTCGTGAAGTACCTCTTGATTTTGGGTGGTTTCTCACATTCCCAAGCTATGACGAGGCCGTAGCCCTGTTCCCGTATCATCCTTTCCTTAGACAGGGTTGCACCGTACCGAGCCTTGACCGCGTCGGTTCTCTCAGGCTGACAGGGACACCCGTGCCATTTGCAACCGTTGTATTCATAGACGGTCTTTGAAATAGGCTCATAGCCGTCAACCTTCCACTCCTTTCCTTTACTATTGCGGATAACGCGTTCTCCTCCGTGCCCGCATAGCGCGTGATGAATATGCCTTCCGGCTTGCTTCGACATGTATTCCACCCATTTTGAGGCATCGTAGCTAAAACCCTCATCATAAATTTCTATGTGTGGCGTAATTTTTCGCATAATCGGATCCTTTAGAGGTTGGTTCAAATGCTTGTTGAACCGCCATGTTTTGATCCTATTTCCATCCTCCAGCATCTGGATATCGTCCTCGGGGCCTTGAATATCCTCCGTGAAGTCTTTCCTTGCCTCCTGTTCGATCTCGTCGTGAAGCGTTGTACCTCCCAAAATTTGTTCCTTTGCCTTGTTATAGTAGAAGGCAACGGTATCCCTCACACTCTGTAACGGATCGGCAAGAGCGTCGCGAGTTGCCGCCACTGGTGCCGACACGGTGCTATATAGTTTGCTGATTGCATTCTTAAACCAACTCATTTATTATATACAGATTGTTTTGAAGTGGTGCCGGTGTTTGCCAAGCAAGTAGGGGATTTCCCTTACTCAACATATTGTTCACATCTTACTGCGCATGCGTTGATTTTTGATGATTATTAGAGGATGTGTGTATGCGGGGAATTTACTCATTTGCAGCATTCTTTAATATGCATCAATAAACACAGCATGATTTTTGTGATGAACAGCTGTGATGTCACAAGTCAAATTCTGTATGATATGTTTTATGAGAGTTTGACCGTGTTTTTTAGAAAAATCTGTACATCATGACCCCCAATACTAGCTTTGGTTTTAGTGGTGAAAAAATAATTTTAAAAATCGTTCGGGAAAGGAGTTTACTCCCTGGGTACTTTTTGTATACATTCGACTATACGTGCCGAGCCAGGGATTTACGGAAAATCGCGGGTTTTCGGTTGCCGGCGATTAAACTGCTTTCATTCGGCGTCTCATCAAAAATGTAAACATTTTTGAAAACTACAAGTCTCATGGGTTTTAGTGGTGAAAAAATAATTTTAAAAATCGTTCGGGAAAGGAGTTTACTCCCTGGGTACTTTTTTGTATACATTCGACTATACGTGCCGAGCCCGGGATTTACGGAAAATCGCGGGTTTTCGGTTGCCGGCGATTAAACTGCTTTCATTCGGCGTCTCATCAAAAATTATTATTATTCATTTATTTATAGTTGACTAAGTATAAATACATATATAGCTAATAAAAGCTAGTTAATGTCAACTTGAAAAGAAAGATTTTAAAATATACAGTATAAATATAAGGCATAATATATTGTTAGATGTATACAATTTTTTAAGAAGAAACATTTGTGGTTGTATAAATTAAGTAAGTGTATAAGCAAATATGAAATTAGCGAGAGTACATCCGCGAGTCATATAAAAAAAACAATTTGTGGGATGTATTTTTTACATAGTCTGCAGGAGCAGTTTGGTACCCACTTTTTAATTTGGGATTTAAAGGATTGCAAGGATGACATTTCTTTGATTCTTACCGGAATTTGTTGCCAGATTTTGTAACCGATGAAGGATAAAGTTTCTGCACCATAGTAAACTGATTTAGCATTACGGCCAGTAAATTCTCTATTATTTCTTAGATTGTATTTTGGATTATAAACAGGAAAAATATCTTGCATTATTTCTGGAGCCATGTCGTTTTTTATTTTGTACATCTCAGTTGCAAGAGATTGTAGGTTTCGTTGATGTACCGTAACAGAGCTGTCCTTATGAAGGAGGTCTGCGAAGGAAGAAGAACTGTCACTATAGACTATCCGAAGTGCGTTTTCATGTATTTGATTAATACGATTGTTTAAAGCCCTGTTGTGAAACATCCAAACTAGAGGGCAGTAATTGAATTGCGAAATTACGAAGGAATTCATTAATAGTTTCTTCTTATTAAAGTTCATAAAAGATGTCATCCTTGTAAGCGCATTTAGTTTCTGACTCGCTTTTGTACAGAGTTTAGACACATGCAGATCAAATTTAAGTTTGTTATCGATAATGACTCCAAGTAGGCGTCTATGAGTGCTGCCTTTTATTACTGAGTTGCATATCTGTGTACTTAATATTTCATTATCGCTTAAAAGCAAATGACACTTGTCATCATTTGCTTTCATTGCATTATTGTCAAACCATGTAAACACTTTTTCAGACATGTTTTGAAGTTCAGTAACGACTTCCTTTGAGTCATTACCGATAACATATGGTGTTGTGTCGTCTGCATAGCTCGCAAATTCAATGTCATTAAAATCAAATTCAACTGAGAAAAGATCGCAGATAAATATGTTAAAAAGTAACGGGCCTAGAATAGATCCTTGCGGAACGCCAAACAATATTTCAAGCCATGAGCTATACGAATTTTTTATCTTTACTCTTTGAAATCTTCCACTCACATAACTCATAATTAGGCGTAGGGAATATATGTCAAATCCATATGCATGAAGTTTTGCGATCAGTAAATCATGTAGGAGACAGTCAAATGCTTTAGATAAATCAGTTAGAAGGGCTCCACATGCTTTACCTTCATCAACAGCCTTTTTCCATTTTTCAAGCATAACAGTGAGACAGTGCTGAGCACTGCAGCCTTTCCTAAATTCACACGGAAACTTGCTTAAGTATCGGTTAAAATAATCTTCAATCTGACGATACAGACATCTCTCAAAGATTTTTGAAAGGTTACTAAGAATGCTTATAGGTCTGTAGTTTGACTTGTCAGATCTGTCTTTTTCTTTAAAAAGTGGTGTCACATCTGCCCTTTTCAAAAATTCTGGGTATTTACACAGATCAATTGCAGAGTTAACAGAGAAATGTAAAATTTCTAAATACTGATCTTCGTTTTCCTTAATTATTTTTCTTGGTATATCGGTTTCTTGGCATGTCTTATGAATATTCAAATTTCGTATCTCTCTCCTGATTTCAGCTTTTTCTACATGATTGAAGGAAAAACCAAGATTGTAATCACCAATGTTTTTTTTTATATTCAGTATACTTGGATGGTTTTCATATCGTTTAATAGCCTTCAAAACAGGGTCATCTACGTTTGAACAAATTACAAGGATTGTGTCAGATATTGTAAGATCCAGATTTTTTACAATATTCGTGAAGAAAGTGTTGAAAATGTTTGCAACCTTTTCATCATCCGATATGATTTCTTCTTTTTCTATCAGTTTTATAATTTGGGTCGATGGTCCTTTATCAGACAAGAAAGGTTTTATAGTTTTCCAAAATGTCTTATTATCGGTAATTTTTTTAACATTTAGATTGTTGTAATAATCATATTTTTCTTTTCGAAATAGTGTGACACAAATATTTCTTTGTTGATTAAAAGCTAATCTATTTTCTTCTGTTCTATTTTTTAAGTATTTATTTCTAAGCCTACTTCTTTTCATAACATGAAAACATTTTTGAAAACTACAAGTCTCATGGGTTTTAGTGGTGAAAAAATAATTTTAAAAATCGTTCGGGAAATGAGTTTACTCCCTGGGTACTTTCTTTGTATACATTCGACTATACGGACCGAGGCCGGGATTTACGGAAAATCGCGGGTTTTCGGTTGCCGGCGATTAAACTGCTTTCATTCGGCGTCTCATCAAAAATAGGTAGTGTTTTTTCATAGTGTACAATTTTTCTCCATTCCCCCTATAAATTCGAGCTGTAAAACTGTAAACAATCCTGGAACGCATTTCAATATCTTGTTTAATTCGGTTGAAAATCATTTGTGATAGGTCATTGTTCAAATTGCCAGTAACCTCATATCGGTTTGATCTTGGATGGTTTTCAATTAAGTTGATTTGTGGTCGTTCGTTTAATTCTCGAACAACTTCATTATAGCGTCTTTTCTGTTCTTCATAGATCGAATCCACAACTGTGTCGTCTCCCCCTTTAACCTTTTTATACAATTCCATAACCTTATCTCTAAAGGTCTTGAAATATCCACTAGCTTTGTCTTTAATAGTTTTAGGTATATGGTTTACTAACCAGTCCCTCCATTCATTCAATTCGCTCTTTACCTGAGGTCTACTTTTAATCATTTCTTGCTGTTCAAATAAATCCATGTCTTGTGGATAGGAATAATCTTAACAGGGCGGACAGGAGCATATTTTTTAGTTCTCGGTGGGCGAGCTGGAATAGGTTTGTTATACCTTATCGGTCTATGAGCGGGCATACGATCACTCGCTTCTAATAATTCAATCAACTCAGCTTTTCTAAGTTTTGAATAGCCGCTAAGGCCACGCTCTTTCGCAAGAGACTTTAATTCTACAACTTTTAAATTCTTAAAACTCATTTATCTTATTATATAAAATATTTTTAAGTCATTTTATTATCAATTTTATTATTTTATTATTTAAATATGTTTAATTATGTAACCAAAAGTAGTTTGTTTTTTCTTATAGCATAATATTTTTTATGATAGCCGAGATATTTTTCTCGATTGTTTTTTATCCATTTTAAATGATATTTGCTAGATAACCGTTTTGTGTCTTGGTCAAGAACAAAAGTTGGATCTTTGTCATTTTTTTCAAGCATCTCGATCATTTTAGTTTTACCCATCAGATAGCAATATTTAATCTTTCGAGAGGCACAGAGTTTTCTCAAAGATTGAACATCCATTGACTTGTAACTTGTTTGCATCTTATTATATATAATATATATTTCTTTAAGTTTTTAATTGTAATCGAAAACTAATGTGTGTTACTTACATACGTTAGTACTACATTCTCCCCGGTACAGATATTCAATATAAGTATGACTTGATAAATTTCCAACCATTTTCTTCACAGATTTTTTTCCAGATACGGTCATGCTTGATAATCCGCCCTTCATCTTTGTGTAACCTGAACCTAGGTAGGAATTCGTTATAACCCAATATCTGGCAAAACTTATAAAGTATGTAGGGGTAACTAGATAAATTACGAAGGTCGTTCTTATACTTCTCAAAAAGTCCTCGCATAGCCTTAAACATATTTTGCAACTCAGCCTCCATTTCGTCCGTCATCTGGAGTGGCTGAATATCAGTTACAATCCATAGGATCTTGGTGCTGTTATCATAGAATTTGACATTTTTTCCTTTGTTCTTTTTGAGATAACGCCTGACATCATTTTCTGTGAGCTTTTCCATACAATCCTCCTTGCGTTCCCGTTTGATCTCCTTTTTAACTGTTTCAATAACATATTCTGGAATATTGAGGTTTTCTTTCCCTTGAATTTTATCAATCCACTTACGAAAGTGTGAAAGTCTCTGATATGTGTTGACTTTGCTTTCGGCTGGAGGGGAGGGTAATCTGAGGGTACTTCGCTAGCGCATTTAGGACAACCCATGATAACCTTATCCCGCACGCGAAAGGATTGACAGTCATAACAGTAATTTTCATCATTTATGATGTCTTCATCCACACAGGCATATTACGGATCTACGATTGAGCGAAATAAATGGTAAATATCATTTTTTCTACTAATATTCGGGTTAAACTCTTTTTTCATCAATATATCAAGACCTGCACGAGATTTAGGCTTCCTATCTAATTCCATATATTTGTTCAGCAGAAAACAACCATCCAAATAATATTTCATTCTCATGTTAGAAATTACGTCGATCCCCTTTTTGATCTGTGTAATTCTGAGAGTATGTTCTTTGTGTTTTACAATGTTGGATACCCTATCCCCCAATGTCTGGAGTTCGATTTTCAATGAAGGAATTCGATCTTCGGCAGCGGAAATTTCTTTGATTTTATCGTTATGTAATTGCATAATAGTTGGTCTATCTGACAGCATTCCTATATATTTCTGATATAATTTCTTTAAATCATTTTTCTCACCAATTTTGTACATAATCAGGAGGTAATTCTGTATCTTCAGGTATTAACATGAGCTCTTCTTTCACAAAAGCCGTTCAGGTCCATCTTGGAGGTAATACATGACACGATTACCAGGTTTCTGTATTACTTCATTTAACCGATAAGTCTTCTTTGACCATATTCTATCAGGCGCTCTTCTCTTCACCAGGTTGTAGCAAATATCTATACAGCCCATCTTGTGGTAACTTCTCTTCAGGTGGATAACTCTCTCGTTTAACTAAAGGCACTTCTTTCATTTTAATGGCTTCTTTAGGTTTCATGTCAGTCATCTGCGTCTTTGTGTTATTTAGTCTCTCAATCAGCTTATATAAATGTTTAACCCATGTAGATGATACCTTTTCATTGTCGTTAAGTTCTTGAGCATTTTGTATTTTGAATAAATTTTCAGCAAGTACCTTGTTCAACGCCTCAACAAACGCAGTGTGGGTATGCTTATATTTTGTCGTTGCTCTCCTTATCTCTACGTTATGCTTCTCTAACAATTTTGTCACATCTGATTTAAACTCGCCACCATTGTCACACTGAAAAGTCTTTGGAAACGTTAAAGGAGCAACCTTGTAAATATCATTAATCATTTCAGCAACCTCCTTGGCCTGTTTTGTTCTCAATGGCCTTGCTGTCTTATATCGTGAGGCAACGTCAATTCCAGACAAAATGTACTTGTACTTATTACCATACAGTTTGTCACCCGGCATGTAGAGTAGATCGAACTGATGTAATTCATTAGGAGTAGTCACATCATAATGAGGTCTTTCAACGTGTTTTGGACTAGGTAAATGGACTTGCCAAAATGCTTGTTTTGAAAGCCATTGTTTAAACGGTTTTGGCTTCAACTTGCTCATGCTTTTCAAAAATTTAACAGCCTTTTGTCCCTTCCACAAATGCTGTGGTTGATAATAAATTTCTTGAAGCTCAGTCATTTCTATTACGAATAATAATGTTTGAAAAAAATGAAATACGCAACCGGTAAGCAGGCACACATTATTAGCCTTGTTCTTGGGGGTTTAGAGTTTTTTTTATATTTTGCAACTCAGCCATCATACTGTTTTCAAATTGGTTACGTGTTTCGGTCTCCATCTTTCTATCTGTTGAAGTTCATTATAGTCAACCCTGTTATCCTTTAGTGCTTTAGATATACCAGCCTCGAAAACGGCTATTACAGGGCTTACAATATCATATAATTTCATGACTTTGGTGAGTTTCTTCTGATACCTTTTAATCAATGCAGTCGTGATTCCACCAATACCTGCACCAGTTAAAGAACAAACTGCTAATGGTATACTCACAGGTATACCTATAAATGTACTTAAAGCAGCTACTGATGCTATTCCAGCCCCAATGCTTATGCCGGTTGAACCGACATTTATCAACAACAATCTATCTAGGATTTTATTATACCTTACATACTTGGTATGAAATTTGTTCTTTAACTTTATCAAGTCCTGAAATTGTTTGTTAATAGTCTCACTGTTAAATTGATCACTCGAATATTCGGCGGGCAGTAGGTAACTTTGGGTACATACTCATTATTAATGGAAGAGAAATTTTTTTTTATAAAAAATATATATATAACATGGATATTGACCCGTTTCACATAGATGAACATGGAGATGAACATGGAGATGAGGGAACACCTTTAATACCACATAGTCATACAACACAAATTGACACACATACAGCAGAAACATCATTCGGGGGCTTAATTTAAGAGTTTTGAAGTCAAATGTTGAAGGATTATATAAAAGACTATCCCAACATTTAAATCAAAAGCAGCTAGAAGTCAATTACCCAGACCTGTTTGAAATAAAAGATGGTGACTTATATTTTAAAGGTAGAAGTAAACCATTAACGAGCAATGGAGAACTAAGGTCTGCCGGTGCTATAGCAGAGATATTGACTAAAAAAGGAATACCTAATTTAGGGTTTGATTTACCTAAGAGCAAGCTTTCAGCCCGACAGGAAATTAAGGTTAAGAAACTAGAGAAAGAGCTACCATCCAGATCAAAGATAAATGAATCAACCGACATTGAACTGGACGCAATGATTGGAGAATTAAGTGATAGCACTGAAGATTTGGTTAGGCAATCGTCACCTGATTCCGGAACGCTTGAGTCTAATGCTCCATTGCCTTTACGTGAACTTATGGGTCTTGATAGAGAGTTAAAAAGTATACGTGGGTCACTAACAGTTGAAGCTTCAAAAAAGATTCAGTTGGAAAAACATATTGAACAAGAGAATCGAAAATTAAAACAGGTAACGAATGATTCTTCTTATACATACGAACAAAGACAGGAGATAATTGAAAGGATGGAAAGATTGAAAGATGAACTAAAAATAAGACATGAATCTATTGATATGTTAAAAGGTAAGCTTAAAAGTCAGGTTGAAAGTATTAAAGAAACTATAACTAAAGTCCTTAACAAAGAAACATCATTAGGTGAAAAGATACGAACGCTATTTCGAGAACAAGGTATAACCATAGTTTCAATATTGACAGCCCTCGGGATGGCTATTGGTTTTCTCGTGGAAACACTGTTACCTTCTGGTGGTGGTTCAACAAGTTCAAAGAAACTAGATAAAGGAGGTGATGAAAAACAAACCGCAAAAGAATGGATTAAAAATAAACTTAACGCATTGGCATCGCTTCTTGGGAGATTAGCATCAAAAGCAGCATCAGCATTACCGGGTATCATAGGTTCAATCATCTCATGGATACTTAATATAGCAAAAGAAGCGGTTCGCTGGTTATCACAAAATCTATGGGCTTTGATCGTAGGCGTCGGTGGGTTAATCTATACATATTTAGTAACAAGGAAGTAAATGTAGGCTATGTTACATGATATCATGTAACATAGTCTTTTTTTTGATCGATTCATCTTTCAAAATAATACAAAACACCTCCAACTCCAGCCAT
>JASGCC010000009.1:3538695-3562098 GCA_030067915.1 Hydractinia echinata
GCTGGATTTGAATTAAGGAAATGGTTTACTAACAATAATGAACTACAAGGATTTTTGATAGGCGGAAGGGTGTGATAAAGATTATTGGAGATGACATGACATGCTAAAAGCCAAGTTAATGAAATAAATAAGATTTTTGTTACAAGAATTGTCTCAGATTGCGTCCTTCCTCTTTAACTTTTTCCAGTCTTGTTAAAGAATTCCTTTGTTCCTGTACAATGGAGGGTCGCTTCAGAAGTTTATACCTAAAAACAAGCCTCCATCACCATCAACCATTAAGGACTTTCGTCCAATAGCTCTCTGAATGTGGAAGGAAACTTTTTTCAGTCTTGTGTCAAAGCGCTTAGAAAATGACATCATTAGAAACAACTTCATCAACAAATCTATTCAAAAAGATGATGAAAAAGTTCCTGGTTGTGGAGCATATTTCTTGTCTGGCTGCCTTAAGAAACACCAAGTCTAAAAAGAGTTCACTGTCTGCAATGTGGTTTGATGTTGCAAATGCTTAACCCACTCTACCGAGGCTTTCCCCAGAACTCCCTGTTCATTAAGTGTGAATAAGACATTTCTTTCTCAAGACTTTTCTTTCCGATAAAAATCTCCCATTCGACTCTACCAAACCCTGATGTTTTTTTCTGATATGCCTTATAAATCTACAAGGCACGGGTGCACCGATAAGGACACTCCCCCCATCGACAGTGCACGCTACTCTCATGTTGCCACAAAGTCTAACACGTCAACCTCTTTTACTTTGTACAACATGCAGATAAATATAAAGTGCAAAATATTAAATTGATGCTAAGCATTTAATATTTGCATCAATGTCTACTAGCTACATTATTGTATGAATTATGTAAGAATTTGATGGTAAACAATATTTTGAGAGTAACGTTTCCCATTAAAAAATCCTTGCTTGGATGAAGGAACAATACTTACTCGAACATCATCAAATGCCCTTCCCTCGAAAAAGCAACATACAACTGGCCATGAGAAAAACATGGCCTGCGCAACAATATACCAACCTTGTCAAAGGTTTGACCTTGTGCCTTGTTTATTGTCATAGCATAAGAGAGCCTTACTGGAAGCTGCCTGCAACGTAAAACAAAAGGCATACCTGTATCCGAAAGTGCAAGTTGTTACCTTGGAATAAGTACCCGATCTCCAATGGCATTCTCAGTAAGTACTTCAGCATCGACACAGTTGTCGTGAAGATGTCTTACAATTAGGCGAGTGCCTTTACATAGGTCTTTATTTATGTTTACGTTTCTTAATAACAACAACAGCACCAGATTTTAATTTAAGACAATGAGAAGGCATACCTTTTCGAGCGCAACTTTGCCATTATGGCAGCATTTGAAACACTCTTCATTTTCAAACTTCACAGCTTGACAATACTCACATTTTTTGTCCATAACACCTAAATAATAAACATTAGGCAATACATTTTGACGTGCAAGATTATGCTGGGGCATTTACTCGTCTTCTATCTGCAGCCTGCCCAACATTTTGCCTTTGTCGAGCAATAACTTGCCTTGCAGCATCTCGAGCATGTCTATTGGCACAGTGATTAGTATTTTCATAAACGGCGTGCAGTAGCTTGCCTTTCAGCATCTCGAGCACGTCAATTGAAGCGTGATCAGTATTTTCTAAACGACGTGCAAAGGAGTCTACGTCTAGCTAAAGACACATCATCATTAATTGATGCACGTGGTATGACGATTACCTGCACTTCATGTGGCAGTTCAACATGTTGAGGAATACCTGGCATCTCTGTCCAATAATGAGTAATGAGACCTACTAACCTCTGATTATGTCCAGGGCTTCGTAACACAAACCTACCAGCATTATTGAAAAGCCTAAAACCCTGTACAGGGTTGTTACTGTGGGTAATGGGTTCGACATTAGAGGAATACACAACCTATTAGCTAGTTACCACAAATTTTAAAAAATAAAAAGTTAAAAAAATTAAACTTTACCAAATTTAACTTTACTGCAAATTAGAAAACATTTCCTTTGTAATAAACTAATGAATGCAGGCCTAAATCTCTTCACAGATTAAGTTTACTCATTTTCTGTATTAAAAAAAGAAAGTAAACAGAATGAATTTAATAAGGATTTGACAATGGGCATTATGAATATTTCCAATTTTTTGATGAAATAATTATATATATACTCTCCTAGTCAGGAAATTTGGTATGTTATTGGCAGTAACCCTGCTTTGTAACAAAAAAAGATTTATTTAAACAATACAATAGCTGTGAACTCGTGTATTTTCCAAACAAAGCATTGTGCAAGAACATTGTTTAGAAGGGTATTGCTTATTATTATTTTGTCTTGCTTATTACGCAAGTCACATTGTTTCCTTGATAATGAAATTCGGCAATGCAAGTCAATATCGATCTATTCACCTCCGCTGATCTTGAATCAGTTTTTCGTTAAAATGTAAACATTAACGGGAAGAACAATTTTGTTTCGTTTAAGTGGTGAAAAAAAACACATTTTTTTTGCGCAAATAGTATCATTATCCTTAAAAAGTTTAAAGATATATTTGAAATTTCTTACTCTTTATATTGTCCTAGCTAATCTTGTAGCTCACTGACCTGTGATCGTTCGTCTTTTATCCTTCACATAGAACGACAAAGAAAAGTATAAATTGGTTGGCTAGCCAGCTATATTGAAAAATTATAGTTAATTGTAGTAAAAAAATATAATTTAATTTTGTATATCTCTCTGCCTCTCCTAAAATCGAAAAAGTTACTCCTGCTTTAGTCGTCAAGGGAAACTTGGATTTACCGACAAATAGAATTAATTTATCTTGATCACGTGATTTTGTTCAGCAAATTAAATTGTTTTATTTTGATCACCTGATTTAAAATGTAAACAAACAAAAACACGCGGCTTTTCTCTGCAAAAAGGACACGCACGCTTTATAAGAATAAGGTTTTAAGAATATCAGGTGGGGATTTTAGGTTAAAAACTATAGGTATTTTGTATAGAACAATTCTCATAATAAACATGTAATATTTTCGGCTATATCAAAGGAAAATGAAGACATCCACTTTGCCTGTTACAGACGGATCGACAGACAGACAGAGATAATCGTTATTTTAGGTGTCCCAATTTTTATTGTCTAGAAAAGTGGAAAATGATGTGATCGAAGAATTTAAAAAACACAAGGTGTGTTTTTTATTATTTAAACCTATTATGTATACAAATTTTTAATTTGTATTGTTTTTACAAAAGTTTTTTTGAGAAATAGAACTATTTTTTTATTATTACAGATGAATAAACCTGCAGTCTGGGCAGCTGATGTCAATGTGTTGGAAAAGCTAGGTTTAATAGAACAGGGACATATAGTATGTCTAAAATCATTTTGTATGCCAAAGGGAAATGCTGGCCGACACTATCAAGTGGATCAGTATGTCAAAAGGAAAACAATGGAAGGTTATTACGTTAGGGTGGTTACATTATTACCTAACTGATACAAAAAACCGGTTAGTATGAAAAATCCGATGATTTGATTGGTTTACGTCTTATTAAAACAGGGCTTTGTATGAAGCCATACTAACCGGTTTGGGAAACCATTATGTATCACTATAGTTACCGTGCGTAAATTATAAATGGCGCATTAAAATGTAAACAAATAAAGTTTTTTTATGCAACAATTTGAAGATGGCTCACGGTAAACGATTCTTCAATTCTTTTGACGATACCAACATTTCATTTGATCTTGGTGTACATTTTCAACTGCAGATTTTATCTGTGAAGAAAACACAAATAAAAATATCGATCAGGAAATATCTAATTTACTTTTATCCACGAAGGCAAAACAAACTATTTATAAAGACAAAAGTGACATAAAAGATTAAAAATATTTATTGCAGAAAATTACAAAGAAAGCAACAGCGGAAGAGAAATAGAAAACATCCCAGCACGGGAGCTCGATGAAATATTATGCAGTTTTTTTATGTACGCCAAAAAGTTTTACAAACTTTCTGGAAAATATGATGGTGACGACTATCAACCTTCGTTGACAAGTTTCCAAAATTCTATACAAAGGGTGTTGTCGGAAAAAGGGAATAAAATGAACATAAAAGGTGTAGAATTTGAACGAAGTAGAAAATTTCTTTGTCGCAAAGTGCAAAAAACTAACTCAACAAGGTTTTGGTAATAAACCAAATGAAACAAGACCACTGGAAGAACGTGAAATTGAAAGATTAAAAACGATGAAGTATTGGGACCGAAACGCCAGAACAAATACAAAGATTGATGTGGTGGTGCTTTACTGTTCATTTTGGCTATCGTGCTAGAGACGAATTAAGGAAATTATGTTTTGGCGTTATAAAGCTTTGCGTCGATTTGGATGGGAATACTGAATATCTGGAGTGGGATACAGAACGAGGAAGCAAAACAAGAACTGGAGAAAAATCAAGTAGCCACCAAGGTCAGTTCAACGCTAGAGCTTATGCGACTGCTTTGTGGGATTGTCCAGTGAAAGTATACAAAAAGTTATGTTTGCACAGGCTAACAAAAATGAATCATCCAGGCTCACCTTTCTTTCTCGCCATGAAAAAATCAATATCTCAGTTCGATCCCATTTGGTTCCATTCTCGTCCCCTTGGTAAATGATTATGAGATAACAAGACAGCAAGCTGTGATGATGAAACTGGTCTAATGACACTTAAAATTGTAGAGGTTACACCCTCTACAGATCGAAACGCAGTGCAAGATCTCCCTTTTTGCAAGGATAGTCTGCAGATTCAAGGTAATTGAACCAAACAGCCCTCTCTACACAAAACAATACGTACAACTAACGGTCGCTACACAACAACAGACAACATAAAAACAGAATACAAACATTACGAAAGCATTACAACAAAGAATTTACTACAAAAAATAAATAAATAAATATAAAACTATAAATAAGAGCAGACAACCACCCATACGCCAGGACTTGTGAACCTGGCAGTAGCTTTCCACATGTGTTACGGGATCCCGACACTCAGCCTTACACGGGTAGTTGTCGCTTTGGACCAGCCATTAGCTTCGGACCAGCCGTTCGCGTCGGACCAGCCGGGAGTCAGGACCAGCCTGAAGTTAGTGGGGTAATCTTCGTGGATGTAATGTCACGGAAACAAGAAAGATAAAAAGAGAACCCCTTATATAGCTTCTTCCTAACATCAGGTACAGCAGGATTGTTAACCCTGTAGACTAAGTGAGCCAACTTAGCCTCCCTACAGAACTAATAAACTTGGCGAATTTTTGTCGAAAACGTCTTCCTTGCTGGGTAATGACAACAACAAATCTCGGAACAAAGTATCAAATCATTCTGCTCGTAAAACATCAATTTCAAAACTTCTAAACAACAATGTCTATCTAATACATGTTTCCCGACCTAGCGGCCATACAAATCTTGACAGTTTAAAGTCGTATCATGATGCTTCCACCTTACAAGAACGTAAAATGTCTCATATTTTATCTCATAACAACTCAGTCCAATCTTTATCATCATCATCATCATGCGTTAGTAATTACAATAATAAAGAAAAGTATTTGGGCTCAACATTTCATAAAGGTAATATCAGCAACTGTGTTTTTAATATACACATTCAACAAAATATTCAAAATCCTGCAAAACGACGTCGTGTTATGTTTGAGTCCGATGAAGAATGGTTCGAATTTGTATTAAAAAAGTTTAAAAATGTTAAATCGAACGTTTTTGAAACATAAAAGTATTTAAATGGAACATGTAGTTTTTCCTTAAGTGACTTGGGAATAAAGTTTTCTAAAAAAAATTGGCACGGCTCATTAATTCATTTGTTGACATAAAAACGTCAGGTCAGGGCACAGACCTCGCAAGCCCGGTCTGTACTTTTGACCTCGGGCTTTGTATTTCACAGCACAACATCAAAACCGGTCAGTATCCGTTTATTACAGTTCATTAACAGATCGTTATCTTTTCAGTACGTCAATCAAATGGAGGTGGCGTGCGTAAAGCAACTTTTCCAAACAATGCTACGAAAGAAATAATTATGAAAAAATTAACAACATATTTTTTTCTCCTAACAATGTATCTAACTTTGGGCCAATTAAAGATATGGAACTTAAGTTAGGAACATATGCAGGTCAAGAAGTTGATACTAGTGATTTTTCATTATATAAATACATAGAAGAAAATTGTTTCTCAAACACACGTTTATATCTTCTGATAAAAAAGAAAACTACTCGCCAAAAGCTATTTGAATTAAGCTCATTTGTACCTGATGATTCTGACAGTGATTGTGATATTTACACCGAGTGTCAATCCACACCTCTGCAAAAAAAAAAAATTGATTGAAATTTCAGATGATACAAACTCACAGGAAAATTCCATAATATCAGTTCCCGGTGCCTCATCTGGTACAACAAATGAAAGCCATCAATTGATAGGCTCTATAGTTTAGCGTGATCAGTTAGCTAAGAAAATCAGCATGGCATATGCAGAGTCAGAGATTGGATTGGATGAACCTAATATATCTGACGACAATGTTGTTTTGTCAGTGAGACATCCAGAATTTGGAACTCTAAGAAGAATTTTTAAATGTGATGTGACTATGAGCTGTGTTTATGACTGGATTGGTTATAAATCACCATACCTTATGAACTTTGACTTATTACGAGGTGGTACAGAACTGTTAATCCATCTAATCCATCCAGATGATGGGAAAGTAACGGTGGGGGGTTTCACATCCAAAGAAAATAATGCACTGTTTCGATTAGAGGCAAGAAAATGTGCGAAGCAAATCAAGTTAACCTCTACACAAACTACAGTCTTGTTGAGTGCGGACTATGAAATTGACAGATACAATGTTATCAGTGAACTTTTCAAGACGTATAACAAACGAATTGAATCAAAATGCTTTCACTTCAATTGAAGGTGAAAATGCTATTGCCGATGGTGTGTCACGTGATGTATATTCTTATTTCTACAAGGAAGTGTACAAGTTTCGTTGTGCTGGCATTGATACTTATGTGCCTTCTTCATTCACTGCAGATGAAGCTGCAAAGCTAGGCTCTATTATTACTCATGCATTTATTCAACACAATCTATTTCCCATCAGACTAGTTAAAGCATCGGTTGAATATATTGTTACAGATATTTTAGTCCTGTCAATTCTGGGAAAACGTCACATCAAAGGAAATTGATTATTTATGGCAGTATTATAAACCCACAAATGTTTTTATTCTTTGATTTACATATGACAATGACACCAGTTGAAGAGAAAATATGATCATATTTACAACGTTATTTGAGAAATGCACCTGAAGAGACATTGTCCCAAATGCTACAATTTTGCACTGGTTGTGCCACTATTGATGATACTGAAAAGATAAAAATAGAGTTTGGAAATAAAGATCCTTGCAACTTGCATATCGCTTGTAAAGCCTGTTTTGAAATTTTGTACCTGCCAAGACAAACCGATACATTCAAGTCGTTCTATTGTAAAAAATCAGTTTATACTGCACGTTTTAGTCCGAAAAAGGAATGTTTATCCGTTTAGTATCCAATTGTATTAAGTGCATTTAGTCCTCACTTCCCACTTGAATTATGTGAGAAACATTGAATGAAGAAATTTGAACAGTTCTTACCTAAGCATTTAGACTTAGACCGTTATTTAACAAATTTTACTGATATATCTTGTATTTATTTTCGTTCTTTTTTGTTTCTCCTGTACATGCATCAAACAGTTATATTTGGTGAATTTTTGCCATGAATTTGATGAGAGAATTAGTAGGAAGGAGTTATATATATTTGCACTAGTGACTGACAGGTTTTTGTTTGATGTAATTGCACGTTTTTGTTTTTATTAGCAACTCCTATTTTCATTTCAGCCTTAGTTTCTCAGGACATAATTTTAATTTCAGACCCCAAGTTGCTAAGACAATGCGAAGGGAAATATTCAAACTTTACCACTTGCTATTTTTGTGCTCTATTGTTCTAATTTATTGAAAAAAGACTTTTCAATCTTTTAAAGAACTGTTTTTAGGTTTTTGGTAGATTATCCATATTTAGTTGCTTAGCGGTTGCTTAGTTTTTGAGCTAAATCTCAGCCTTAGTCCTTAGCAATTCGGTTGCTTATAAGAAAACGTGTATCTCTATATTAATAATACCCGTGTCCTGTGTCTTCAAATTGTCTGCACGCAGCTTTATTTTGGACCCCAACAGAGTAATTTAATTACTTCATACCAACATGCGTACAAAAAATGCACAAAATACCAATGCGGGAAATCACGGAACAGCAAATCAAAATTGGTTATTTCTGGAATTTGGCGTAATGTTTTTATTCATGTTACTTAAGTAGCGTTCGGACATTTCTCATAGGAATTACGGTATACAGTAATATTGCCGGCCTAAATATTTTTAAAAAACTGTGTCCAATAAAAATGTTAAAAAAATCTCATGAACCCACTAAACTGGCAGCCCTGTTTGTCTGTTTGTCAATAACCGGGAAATCTCACTTGAAGGGTTTTTTAACTAATACGGTCTGATCCAAAAGAAAGGAATTTTTTCCCTTTTGTCGTTTCAATGTGAAAAGCAAATAAAATAATAATAAAAGTAGGTGGATAAGTTTTACTGTATATTTCTTGGCCTTCATACAATTCATAACACATTTAATCTTATAAATATACTATATGTTCTCTATTTCTCGAATCAAAATGTAAAATAATTGTTTTGCGCAGAACGCAGTAGTTGGATGGATGTTTCTAGCTCATTAATATGTTGCACAATTCAACCATTTTATTAGAACAGCCCATAAGTGGCGTAGTTTCCGTATATCTTTGATTAAGTTAAGATCGCTATCGGATACGAAGTTGCAACTAGTTGCGGAGTAAAGTACAAAACGTCTGGTCTACCACCAGCACATTCCGAGTTGCGCACACGACGTATGTAATAAGTGTTCCATAGTAACTTTGTTTCATCAAGTTCGATCTGTAAAATACCCATGAAGCAAAGTCGCAAGCATTCTTGATGATATTCTATACTAGCATCAAATATACCCTCTTCGCACATATCTTTAAAAACGTTAATCCACCATACACCTCCACTTTTTAAAAAAAAATACCACCAGGCCTCAATTCTTTGATTACGAGTTGTAGGGCCATACAAAAAACTTAGTTGATTGCTAGCGGTATTTCTTCTTAGGTAACGCTTAACTCCTTCAAATATCACATTTTCTGAGCCTTCGTCTGCTCTTATGCATCCAGGAAATCTTCTAGTGCGCGTAAGGTAATGGTGCAAGTAAGAACAAACGACGCGAGGATTGCTGTCTGTAGAGCACACTCTCAGCCAGAGAAGTTTCCTGCTGAATCCGTCTATTGCTCCATGAATAGCAAAACCGAATGGCTTTAACTTATCGTGCCCTTCGATATGCTACATAAAGTTTGCACCACGGGCTGTATATAAACGTCTCACAAGCCTGTGGGCAGTTCGCCTTTCAACTTATTTCAGTGCTGAAGCTTTCATACATAATCTAACTGTTTCCTTGTCAATTGTATGAATCTAAGACCATGTTCACTTATACCGGATAGATTTTCATGCCGTTCTGAAAATCTATACGGTATAGTGTGAACAGTGTCGTTCACGGGTGTTCACATTACACTTTTTTGACTGAATCATCCCTTGCAGCACAATTTCAATTCAGAAAATCTATCCAAAAACATCAGCGGGAAGTGTATTTCCTGTATTTTTGTGGGTATATTTGGCGCAAAGTGATAGTAAATTGCTCTTCTACAAAGTGCTTTTTTATCATATGAAGCATTGATTGTAAAGAGAAAACTGGTTTATGTGAAGAAATAATACGAAAATGCCTCCTAAGAAGGCCCAAGAAAAAGAAAAAAAGAAAAACGAATTTGCATGGACAGACGACGAGTTGCAACTTTTGTTGCAATCAGCCTTAGACTATAAATCCAAGTGTGAATTTGAGGGCGAAAATTGGGAGTCGAGAAGATACAAGTATGAGAATATATTGGAAGTAATGCAGGAGCAATATCCAGAAGACAGCGAGAAGTATCCGAATAAGGAAACGGCTAATAAAGATCGTGTTGCTGCGAAATTGAAACAGATTCGTGCAAATTTCAAGAAAAAGCAGCTGATCTTGGCAAAAAAAGTAGTGGTGGAAGAATTGTTTTCACCTATTATGACATTTGTCAAACGTTATGGGGAGGATCTCCAGCTCTTACTAGAATTGATAATGGTATTAATTCTTCATCTTCTTCTTCTCATGCAACGTCATCCTCCAGTCTTTGTGACTCGAGAAATGGAAATGTGCACTTTGAAAATACCGATTCTTTCATTGATGCTTCCACCCCTAATGTTCCTTTACCAAGTAATTCTACTTTGGATAATTTGGATAACGAGCAATCACAATTGGAAGATCAAGTTTGCAGCAACGAAAAAAACAGGCGCGAGAAGGTCACTGAAATGCTCAAAAATCGAAGAGACAAAAAAATGACGACTAAAATAAGCAGTGACACTCAAATGGTGGAGCTGGCAAAAGAGGATTTGCATTTAAGAAACAACTGCTGGGGAAAATTGAGAAGAACGACAAGGAGTGGCAAGCTAACTTATCGAACATTAACACAATCATGTCAAATATTGCTACTGCAATACAGAAATGCGTTGGCATACTAGGACAGTTGTTGGCACCTACACCACAACAAATATTTAACATGTCAATGCACCTCCTAAACCCGATGTTTCAAAATCAAAATGTCAGTTATCAGTACGGCCAACCTACCTAGCCTTACTTATCAAATACGGAAGTATCAAACCAAACACTGATGAAGAATGTGAGGAAAACAGTCGCAAAAGAAAGTACTATGATTATAATTGACTTCATTATGCAACACTAGCAATAGACACGAACAAAAATAAACGTTTGTAAACTGGAAACATTTGTATTTTCTCATGAAACTGTTTATTCGAAGTATTTCATATATATTTGTCTTACGGCTTTCCCTCCTCCTTCGTTCTTGTTGATACGAACGTTAGAATCAATAGGGGGCTGAAATTCTTTGTCATATTCCAAAGCTGCATCAACATTCTGTTGTCTAATACTGTCTTTTCTTTCTTCGCAAAAGTTATGAAGAATAAAACATGCGTGAATAAAAAAGGTAACTCGTTCATGTTAACATCCATTTCTCTTCGATGACAGCCGAACCGTGTCTTCAATCGTCCAAAAGCACATTCAATAACCATTCTAGCAGATGATAAAAAAATTGCTCGGATTCGTCTTTTCCACTCGTCACTATCCAAGGACAAGACTAAAAAAAACAATTCAAACTCCCCTTGCTGACATAAACCGTAATTTATGGTGTTATTCGTTTCACTTTACCTTAGCTCTTGAAGAAAAAGAATGTAAGGTTGTACACCATTTAACAAGTTTTTTTTGCAAGGGAACACTGCTCTGTCGTTGCAATGAAACCACTTACCATGCACTTGAATATAAGCGACGATAGTGTAATGGTCGTTGTCCAAATTTTCAGAGTGGTTGATTACAGCCCTTAAGTTGTAGTGCTTGCAACAAGACACTTCATTTTCTACAGTGATAGGTATAGAAAGGGTGCCCAGGTAAGATGTAACAGGAGAACAAACCTTAGACACAAGACCTTTGTTATAGGCAAAAGGCTTTAACTGCAAAATGAAAAGTGGACTCCACTCTGCCACTTCTTTTTCCACTGTTGCAGTTTGGTGACTATTGCAGTACTGACAGAATTACGAGTTAACACCTGACAATTCTTCGCTCTTCAAAAAATTATATTTTGACGATTGTAAAGTCGATTTCAGGGGCAGTTGAAGGAATGGAGTTACTTGTTCAGATGTACTAATATTTGCAAGTGTTGCAAGTAGTACAGATTTTCACACGAGTGTTGAATAATGTACCAAAGAAAGGAAACGCTAAAGACAACTCGGGTATGGGTTTTTTAAGAATCTCTAGCGATCCTGATGGGTGAACGGATCGAAAGCGCTACCTCTTGCAGTAGAAATACAGGCTTTTAATGCGTTAACAAGTGGAGAAGGATTTACTGAAACCTTGGAGGAGGAAAATTTGCGAAGAATACTTACAAAATTTCTACCTATCGCCATATTAGAATCCTTTGCAGAGATGGCTGCTGCGACTGTGGGTAACACATAAAACATTGTAAAATGGAATTGATGTAACAAGTGTTGCCCAAATTTAGCAAGCCGTTGTTGTTGCCTAATGATTCTTGTGCAGGCAAGTTAGTGCAGCTATTTGTTAAGCACTGTGGCCTCGAAGTGTTCTTAAAGCTAGTGGTCGTACTTGCTTTATTTTGTGATCTAGATACCCAGATGTAAAAACATGATCTCATAGAAGATTCAGTAAGAGATTTCTGGATGGAACGCACAGACATGTTAGAAAAGCCTTTTGGACCGATTTTCTAGCTAGCTAGTTAACCACATATATACACTGTGAGTGAGATAATTCTACACTGTAGGAATGTCCCATCACATAGCTTGTTCTAGCTACAATCGTCCACAAAATATTTGATTATGAGATAACAAAACAGCAAGCTGTAGTGACTTGATTAGTCTAATGACTCTTATTTTAAGTGGTAGAGGTTAAACCCTCTAAAGATCTCTATGCAAAGCAAGATCTCCCTTTTACAAGGATGTTCTGCACAACCAAGTTAAATGAAAAAGCAACCCTCTGGACAATACAAATAATGTGCACACAACAATATTAAAGAAACACTGTAAAACGAATGACATCGCAACAAAGAAACATATGTTGACATAAAACGTATATATATATACAAATAAATAGAGAGTATAAAAAGGAAGCAAACAACGACCTATGCGCCAGGACTTGTGAACCTGGCTGTAGCTTTACACGTGTTACGGGATCCCAACACTCAGCCTTACACAGGTGATTGATGCTTAGGACCAGCCTTGGTCAGGACCAGCCTGAAGTTACTGGGGTGATATGCCTGGGCGTAATACCACGAAGACATGAAAGAGAAATTTCACACACCCTTGCAGAGCTTTATGTGGTCTCTGACAATTTTAGACCAAACACCAAGAACAATTAAAGCTTAGCAAAGTAGACAACTGGAAATTGGATGAAGCTATATCTCAAGAGAAAAATAGGTCCTTGTTAAAACACCACTTAGCTGTTGAAGAATCTATGCTTGTAATGGAAATTAAAGATCTCTTGGACGAGGATGATGTGAGTGATTTATATCCATCGAATGAAATATAAGAAAAACTTTTTCGCCAGCACTATCACTTCGTGCTAATTACATAGACAAGCATGGAGAACTACAAAAACACATTATGAAGGAAAGTATGGTAAATCATTTAATATTCCATACAAATCAATCAATAAATATATATAAGCAATCAAGCAAAAGAAGAAAGAATTACAGGTGAATAAAGACAAAGCCATTCCATTCTGCAATGAAATCTCAACATTGTTTCTTATCAATGAATTCAATTGATTGGAATATGAGGTTAATTCACGAAAAAAAGAGAAATTTAAATCAATTCTCAATTCTTCTTTAACTATCAAGCTTATAAAATAAAGGAATATAGCTGACCTCTTTATAGAATAAATTGATTGATTTTTTAGAAAAACATACGAGAATCTACCAACAAAAGGTAGGAAAAGAGAAAACCTCAATGAATCAAACTATTTAATAACAATGACTTCGATGACAAGGTAATATCAAATTTGTCTTGTTTTATACGTGGAATCATGTGGCTACTAATTGACCTACTAGATCCATGTTAATACAGTACTTTGCCTGTAAGAAATTTGTTGATATGTCACCCGCAGATAGATCTTCTGTTTTAAGAAAAAATGGCCTTTGCTTTCAATGTCTATTTTCAGAAGCCACACAATAGACATATAACATCAAAAGGGGATATGCCAGAGGGAATTCACATGCAAACATGAATCACATGACAATCACCCATCTAATATGCACTTGTTGGTACGTGAGGAGCACAAAGGCACACCTCAGAATAGGAACTGCAACACTATAAGCAAGGAAGCATCCTTGCACAACGATTTGAGTTCACAGATTTTTCAAAAAATCTTCAACTGTCTTTTCACTGCACACAGAAATAAAGTTCGGTCAGATGCAGTTGACGGAAGTGTAAAGGCAAATTATGAACCTTTTACCATATTTGATGACAGTGGATGCGGAAATTTTGCTTCTAGATTTGATGCTGTGAAGAGACTAAGAGAAAATGTTACAAAAGAAGTTAATGGACCAATGAAGATAGGTGGTGTTTGAGGTGTTATGCCAGAATCACCATTTGGAATCCGTTCTGTAAAATTACCCTTGATAAATTGGAATGATGCAATTATGACACGAGTTTGTCTTTGACAGATCACACCAGAGTTTCCTGATTTTTCATTGCAAGGAAAGGAAACATCGATATGAGAAATAGATACCGAAAAAACGAGGTAATGTGAATTATTTACCCAAGTTGCCATCTTCAGTAAGTGGTCATGGTGATTTCATGATAGGCATAAAATACTTAAGTTACTTCCCAGAAAAGGTCTTTCAATTGCCATCTGGTCTTATCATATACAAGTCCTGTCTTAGGATCCGTGATGGAAGTACTGGAGTCACTGGTGGGCCTCGTTAAGTCTTCACTAAAATAGAAAGGTGTGGTACCATCTTAGCAAGACATCAAATTTTGTGTCCATGCAATACTCATTATTTAAAATCGGAAACCAAGTCAATCCAGATATTTCTATTATTGGATATTAAAACCATTTTTATCACTTTGATTTAGATCACAATGACAAGATGTTAAAAATGACAAAGAAGTCATGATATCCAACTGTCAACTCAAAATTTTTCGTGACGGTAGAACAAGCCGGAACCGAACTCATTCATAGATGTGTGCAATGCTGAGACTGCAAAGTATGTAAAATGCATGATTGAGATGACACTATGAGCATCAGGGAAGTGGAACAGGATATGATCAAAAATTGGTCACACTGGATGAAGTCAATAATTCAACTGCAGCAAGACTGCCAATGACACAATCCAATCGTCAAATTGTCTCCATACAAATTCAAAGCATTAAAAGTATTCCATCAATAAATGAAAAATTAGCCAACAGCCAGAAGGATAAAGATGACGTAAAGATGAAGTTGTACACTTTAGGTCATGTCGAATTTGTTACAAATCTTCCAAAATCAATTAAATAGTCACTCGAAGAAACCCAAATTCAAAACTATATACCTTGGCGAACTTTGTGGAAAGTCAACTCGGTCACAACTCCTTGCCGATTGTATTTGATGCGTCTCAGCCCACTGGTACAGGATTTAATCTCAATGATATCTTGGCAAAAACAACATGGACAAACTTGTAGAAATATTCATCCTACAGCGGATTTATAAATACGGATTTCACTCCGACATTCAGAAAATGTATAATTCTGTAAAATTATATTGAGATAACTGGTGCTTTCAAAGACATCATTGGAGGGAGAATTTGGATGACTCAAAACCACTCCAACAAAAGATCATCAAAACTTTGATTTATGCATCAGCCATGTTGTTTAAAGATAAGTGTGCAGAGAAGATTTTTCAGGGATATCTATGTAGATGATTGTTTGTCTGGTCAACATACAAAGGAATATTCATTGAAAAGAGCAGACCAATTAAAACTGGTCTTTAATCGAGGAGGCTTCAAGTTGAAAGAAGAAACGTTTTCTGGTTCGAGGCCTCATGATTCGTTACCAGATGGTGGCATCACAATTTGTGTAGCTGGTTTACTATGGTATCCACATGAAGATTTAATATCGCTCGACATGAAAGCTATCAACTTTGCAAGAAAACATAGAGGACGAAACACAGACCAAATCAAATCAATACCATCAACATTAACTAGACAAAATTATGCATCAAATCTAATCCTGTTGAAATACCAAAACGGTCTGCAACATCTTCATTAAGAAGACCTAATCGAAGGCGCATTAATGTCAATAAAAATTCGTCACGGTGTGTCAATTTTTTTAATGCAGTTTTGTTTGGCTTTGTATGTTTGTATTTGTTACTTAGTGCTTGCTTTGGACCTCTCCAGTACCTCACATTTGATAAATATGGCTTAAGAAGAATAAAGATTGCATGAAATAAAGCAATGGTGGTGAATTCTGTGTAAAAATTCATCTTCTCGTCACTCTTTATTTTTCGCCATGTGAATGTCGAACTTTTTGCGCTATTAAACATCTTTTCTCGAGATAATGTTTGGTTTCGTAGTGTAATGAAGTTTACTTTGGATATTAAAGAATTTATTAGCTCTTGTTTACCAGTGCACCCACTACAGCTTATAGAAGTAGGAGTTTTAAAATAGCTGTGTTCGAATGGTGGAGTAAACAAGCCATCAGCATCACCATCAATATCAGATGTGGAAGAGCTACACTGATTTCCCATATCTGATGCACACAGTTTTAACTTTTTTGGAGGTAAAGGTTTTCGATATAATTCTCTTCTTGGTTTTCTAATTGGAGTTTCATAACCCAATTTAAGTGTAGGATCTGGATTTGCAGCTGTTGGGACACCATCAACGAAGTGTATAGAGCACACACGATCACTTGATTTTGGTTCCCATTTTGATTTGTCAATATTTTCTCGTTTCATTGCATTAGTCCATTTATCCCTTTGCTCTTTGTACCGAATAGTTGGGAAACAGTACATTCTAAAAGGGCGGTCACAACCACAGTGTTCATGTTTAACATTTTCATGTACTTCACATAACTGCTTCTTCCATTTCTTGATTTTCTTAGTGTTGTTAAAGCAACTTACAACAGCGCAATTTACGTTGGGCATAATTAAATTTTTTTTTTTATATTTGGTTTTCAAAGACTGTAAAAATGTGATGTTTATACTTCGTTTTCTCAAGTTAAGTGGTAGAATCCGTAAGGGAGCTCAATTACCGTCCCCCCTTCATGGTACCCAGGCTCTTTCTTAAACGCAATTTTATAATGGCGGGCTATATGTTGAAATGGTGTATTGACACGTATTTTAACAGTTATTTCAACAGTTATTTCAATAAATTTGTGTGATAACGGTAAAGTTAATCAAAAATATAATAACTATTTTTACAATTTTGGTTGTGTGAAAGCGCACAAGAATGGTTAACCGTTAGGTTAATTAAATGCTCCAAAAATAGAGGTACTGCAAAATTAATTTGGCAGCGCATCTTCCCAAGGTCGTAAATCTTTTTGGCTTTTCCTGAGATCTGTTTGTTAATTTGAATGTTTTCTAACATACCGACAACATCTCGCTTATTAACTATGCTGTGTTTAATCCTCGCAAGAATTGGTTCATCAAGAGTTAGCAAAATGCCCTTTTTGTAGTGGATTTTGGTAACTGGTAAATGAACTGATTGTCCTTCAAGCAACAGCAGTAGGTCATGCTAAGGAATCATTCCTGCTGACCAACGCAAATCGTTTAAAAAGCCGGGTTTATAAAACTTTGATAAAATGAATGTTTTACTACAACTGGCAGTGCCTGTGATAAGTATGTTCCTATACTTTTCTTGTCCAATATGTAATAGCTCCTTTAGAGCATTCGAAAAACTACATATTGCTATATTATGTGACATTAAAGTATTCTTAAAACACCTTAGCCATTGTCCGCAACCTTCTACACATGGACTAGATAGTTTTTCGTGATAAATGTGAATTCTCGTTTTATTTGCGCGTTCCAGAGATTGCAGCATTTTGCATCTCCCAAAGATAAAAAGTAACTCATATATTTTATGGAGCTTTTGCTTAAAATGAAAGCGGCTGGAGCTGATTTACCGTTAATTTTTTGCGTTTAGGGCAAGCTCAACAGTTCTGTTCTAAATTTTATATTTTTGTTAATTACTATGTTGGATATATCCAATAGGGATTTTTAGGTATACAGACTCCTACTTGTCGTCTCTTCAAGGGACTATTATTTATTTTTAGTATTCAATATATGCTTTCAAACATTTAAAACTTTACAAGTGCTCTCTTTACAAAATCGTGTGAGTTTTCTCTTTCTTTGTTTACGGTTTAATCCGCCATATTAAAGTGCTTTGGTGTGTGTTAGTGTTATTACGTGGTTTTGTAATATTTTTGTAAATTTTAAGGTTCTTTCCTGTTTGTTTAAAATTTCAGACAATCCTGGACAAAATGTGTTCAGACAAATCATTTTTCTAGCAGTTCGGAGAGTATTTTCCTTGTAGCAGCACTATACAAGTGTTGTAGCTGGCTATGTTGCATGGTTGTGAGCCAACGTTTAGTTTACCCCTGTGTATTATTGTCTCAGCAGACACTTTCAAATTCTTCCTCAACATTGATATAGGGGGAGAAGGGGAACTTTGTTCACTGGGTTGGTGTATCTGATGCTGTGGAATTACTTTTATGATTTTATGCCAAATTTGAGATTTGTCTCCAATTTTGTCCAGGATTTTGGATTTGTCTGCAAATTAATCCTCTGAAGAATATGTGATAGTTCTCCTAGACGAATGACAAACTTTTACTGTGTGGGTAAAGGATTTTCAAAGGAGGGTTTACTATTCACAAAGTGTCCAGAACAAACTCTGCTATGAGCATTCGGAGTCTAGGGTTTACCCTTAGCATCCACACGATTAATAAGCCTAATCAATTTATCACGGCGAATAGAAGCTTTCCTTGCAGTGGGAAAGGGTATAATTCGAATGGAGGATCACAAGAACAATCTTCATGAATATTTCCATCACAGCTCATACTATGAATTAATTTCTATTTTTCAGGCTGTCTTGAACCATTTTTACAGTTCTTTCTTTACGACGCAAAAATAAGAAGTAGTCATCTCTTCGATCTGTTTAAAAATCAAAAACAGTCCACACTGAAAAAAAGCGGCTGCTAATAACAAAACAGCTCAAATCTTTCGTGCCAAGTTACATGTACCCAATTAAAAAGACACGAAACTGTAAAAGTGGAATTGTAAAAAAAAATTGACTTTTCACCAACCTCGTCCCCAGGGCATCTTGTATCTTTTCTGACCCCCGGGACGGCGATACGAACATGGCCCTAGAGGAGGCTGATCCGATATGAAACCTGATTGGCGCGCATATGTCACATAATTATTGCGTCATAAAAAACATTTTGGCGAGGCGGCGAGTCTGTGACGAATAGGAGGAAGCTGTTCGTATTAAAATGGCGGAGGAGCTGTATCAGTATCATGTTTTTTTCAAAGTGAAAAATTTAATAAAAAAAAATTACTAAGCAATGAGAGTATAAAATAAGACATCATAAAGTAATACTGCTTACAAGGAAATATTGCAATAGCTGGGAAAGTTTAATAAAACTAGAAAAGTAGCTAGCTAGCACACTATATACCTAGCAAACTATCAAGATAAGAACAAAAGAAAGGAACTCAACTTGTTTCCAAGTGGCCAGGTTTAATTTGCAGCTTTATGCAAAGAATGACCTTACATAAAATTACTAGCTGAGAGACCTAGTGCCGCCCATGTCCTTTATAGACAAAATAATTTTGCACAAAATATCGAAAATGTTTTTTTTACAAAATATATGTATCATTACGTTTTACATTATATCAGGTTGTTATTAGTGGGCATGTTTTATTACTTTATATGCTTTGGTTACCATAAAAAATATAAAAAGCCAGTAGGTTAACCGTCGGAGCCATTTTATCATTGACTGCACATTTACCCGACCTAATTCAAAAAATTCAAAGTGCAATAACTTCGGTAAAAAGTTATTGATTTGAAACTTGTTATGGAGTACTTTTAGGCCAATCCGATAAAAGATAATTTTACACGAGGCATAAAAAAATTACACAGCCATTTTGAGGAAGAGAAAAGGTAGGAAGATTTTCTTAAACTGATTCTTGCTAGGCGTTTTTTAACACGCTATGAAGAAATTTCAGAAAATCGAACTCAATCAAATTTTAAGTCACACTTTGATTGAGCGCTCAATCTGGCATATGGTTAAATCCAGGATGTACTGAAGATAGTGGTAGATATTGAACAGCTCACCACTGTGATATATTATCTCAAGAGTTTTAATACTAATTACAAAGCAGTGAACATAAAAAAATAACAAAAAAAGTCTAAACCGAGTATATATATAGTTTATATAGCGTCCCATAACTTCAGTAAAAATTAAAATATTGATTTGAGATTTGGTATGATATGGTTTCAGATTGGTTTGATGAAATTGAGCCAAAAAATAGTTCTATTATCATCATACTTTCTGAGTTGCAGAATTTAGCCCTTTTCAGAGACGCCGATAAGCCGTTTTTGACAGCATATCAATTTTGACTAAGATACAGGTTCAGAAAATTTTAAAAGCTATTCTAACCTCAGAAATAGGTCACATAAGATTCAACCTAAAATTATGCCTGTAAACGAAAAATTTAGTTGCAAAGAATATCTTTTTGCTGATATATTTTTGTGATTGGATGCTCTTATGAAAATACTGAATTAATCTTCACGGTTAGCTAGTTTGGCATTTTAAATATTTTCCAAGCAGAATGATAACAATAAATAGATGTATATATCAATTAAAAATCGTTTTTTGAACAGCAGCAGAATTTTGATGAGCTCTAAAAAGTGCGACTTTATGGAACTAATTTTGGTCCAAAATCCCCAAAATAATTTCCTCAAAAAATTATTCCCCAAACATTTTTTCTTTTAAGGTAGCAATACTTTGCTGTTGGTAAAGTCGTATACCAATTCTTTCTAAACTATTAAGGCAGTGATAAATGATTTGAATCGACAAAATAAATCACATGTGGACTTGTCGATTTCAATTTTCAAACCAGCATAATGCTTGTGATAAAATTTTTGGATTATTTATGTTTTAAACAAAAAAAAACTTGTTTTTGTATATCTGTGTGTGCAATAAAATGTGAGCTTGTTGAGTAAAAAATAAAAAAGCTGTAAGGCGTTTTAAAAACATGTCATTAGGAAAAGGAAAAGCAGAATTTATCAGTAATGGGTGGCTTTTTGGAAATGTTAAGGCCACAAAATGTAAAAGCAAAAAAGTCTTCTAAAGCAAATACTTTTTTGAAGCCTTTTTCACCCAATATAACTGCAAGCAGTGAGTCCACCATATACGAATTCAGTTTCAGTTAACTATTGTTTAAATAAATTTTGTGCAAAAAGATAATAAAATAGCAACTTTGGGATTCGTACAGCAAAATCTTGGTCATCATAAAAAAGCAGTGATGCAGACACAGATATGAACTTTAATGAGAACAGTTAATGAGAATTCTAAAGTTCAGCCAAAATGAATAAAAAATGTATATAAATGTTAATATGAAGTTAAATTTCTGCCTAGCTACTTTCAGTCAGGCACCTAGAATGACACGACCATTTGAAAATTATGTAGCCATATTTGCACCTTAGAGAACCAACGAAGTGCTATGGTCGTCTATGGTCAGGTGGGCAAATCACCAATTTCCAAGTTTTCCCTAGCTACAAGTTTTGCAACCCAGTGCTTGCTAGCCAACCAATTCAGTAAAATACACATAACTAAATTGCTTGAATTTCTTCAAGTAAACAGCCTAAATAACATGATTGTATATTTATACATTCAGAAAACAATCAAGGGCAATATGCGAGCAGTTTGTGTGTTGCGTATGAGAGGAATCAAAACAAACTCGCCGCACGTATCTGTGACGTAAAACGCCGAGCTCGCTTAGCTCTGCAAGGTTATATATAAAACTTTGGTTAATTGAGACAAATCTCATTAAATATTACACACAGAAAAACTGTGTATTGGAGGGTCACGTGACGAGGCCTCCTCCAGGGCCATGTTCGTATCGCCGTCCCGGGGTCAGAAAAGATACAAGATGCCCTGGGGACGAGGTTGACTTTTCACATCTAACATGAACATGTCATGGAAACTTGATAACAACAATTTTGACTCGCATTAAAAAAGCACCTACTGGCTGTCAATGTCGAAAGAAATACCATATACTTTATTGGGAGAAACTTTCACGAGTCCAAAAACTCGCGAAATTTTTTGGATAAATTTTCGCGAATCTACAAATTAAAAAATTTTCGCGAGATAAATTTTCGCGAAATCTGAAATTGGAAAGTTTTGGCGGGATAAACTTTCGCGATTCGTGATTTTTTATGTTCTTATAAAAAAAGTGGCCTATATTTCTTATGATAGAAAAGTGTTTTTTAACGATGTAATTTTCTATCTAATGGTATGTAAAAACTTCTATTTACAAATTGGGTTCATCGTCAAAATCACAAAACAGATCAAACGCATTTCTAGGCTCGTCTTCTTCCGGCTCCCACGCATCGTCGTCATCGTCTTCTTCGCCAGTAACTCGGTTATAAGCCATACATACAATTGAAACATCATCGCTTTTGTTTATTTCTAAGTTTATCTCCTTCCCAGCGCCAGTTGTCTCTTTTTTTATCGGGAGGGCGAGCCAAGTGAGGGCGAGTCACAGGGGCGGATACAGGATTTTTTTCTCCTTAGGCGGATTTGCGAAGCGAAGCGCAGCCAACGCGCAATTTTTGTGTAGCAAAAATTGCGCGTGTTAAATCAGATGGGGGTCTTGTCCAGAAGCTTTAGCTTATTTACCTATTTCAGCACTCCAAAATGCAGCAGACAGGACCTTTACAAGTCCATTTCTTACATGTTATTTGAAAAAAACAATCATAAAATTCTTAAATGAAAGCCAAATAATGTTTTCAGAAAAATTAAGGCTAAAATTAGCTAGCCAGCAAAACTTCTTCTTTCTTCCACATCCAGAAATTTTTTTTGCAAGTTATGGGTGAATATAATAGCTTTTGAGGCTATAAATTTTCGGAAACTAGATTCAGTAAAAAAGACATATATAATTCTTGTAATTCGGTAATGCAAAACAGTATATATTTCTAATAAAAAATATTCATATTTAATCTATTAAAACATTTAATAACATGAAAAAGGAGGCCTGAGAGAAAAATAAGCAAAAAACAACAACACAAAAATGCATATGTGAACAGGCTTTATTTGTATTATTAGATCATAGTAACAACAACATAAACAACAACAGATAAATACGATAAAATAAAAATGGCAAGATTATATAGCTAATTAAAAAAAACCTTACAACACAATAACCTACAAAAACGAAAGAATGAACACTGATTTAGCACAACATTCAGTCAAAAAATATTTAGCCCTATTAGCCTAACAGCAAGAAAAACACTGTTTTTATTTTTAAGTAACGATTTCTGGCTCAGACTCTTAAAATGTTGAATCAAACTTGAAAATACCTTTTAGCTGTTATGCGATAATTACTATAAATACTTGAAATGTTTAATAAAACAAAATCATTCAAGAACAGACATCGTTAACTACATTATTACACGTTTTTGTGTCCATCTGGATAG
>JASGCC010000009.1:3562123-3620560 GCA_030067915.1 Hydractinia echinata
GGAAAATGTGCACTTTGAAAATACCGATTCTTTCATTGTGCTTCCACCCCTAATGTTCCTTACCAAGTAATTTCTTACTTTGGATAATTTGGATAACGAGCAATCACAATTGGAAGATCAAGTTTTGCAGCAACGAAAAAAACAGGCGCGGGAGAAGGTCACTGAAATGCTCAAAAATCGAAGAGGAAAAAAATGACGACTAAAATAAGCAGTGACACTCAAATGGTGGAGTGGCAAAAAGAGGATTTGCATTTAGAAAACAACTGCTGGGGAAAACTTGAGAAAAAACGACAAGAGTGGCAAAGGCTAACTTATCGAACATTAACACAATCATGTCAAATATTGCTACTGCAATACCAGAAATGCAGTTGGCTATATTTTGTTGGCACCTACACACAACAAATATTTATTGTAGTAATTTCATATATATTGTCTTAGGCTTTCCCTCCTCCTTCGTTCTTGTTGATACAACGTTAGAATCAATAGGGGCTGTAATCTTTGTCAACATTCCAAAGCTGCATCAACATTCTGTTGTCTAATACTGTCTTTTCTTTCTTCGCCAAAAGTTATGAAGAAAAAACATGCTGTGAATAAAAAGGTAGGCTCGTTCATGTTAAATCCATTTCTCTTCGATGACAGCCGAACCGTGTTCTTCAATCGTGCACATAGCCTGCACGATAGCATTACCCGACATACGATCCAATTCTAGTCAGGTATGCATCACTTATATAGGTCAATCAACAAACACGAATGTGACTTACTCAGAATGCGTCCTTGTGCTACACCTCTAGTCACTATTACGAAGGACAAGTGTATCTCATAAAGATCAACTATGACATACTTCACATCCCTTGACATGCGACATTAAACACAGTTCGGAATTTAGTCACTTGAGACTGATAGAGATATACATCGGCTCTGCACTGACCACATCTAGTTTCTTGGAAGAGAACGTAAAAAGGAAACCTGGTCAAGTATTGTTAACACCATAGTGTATACAATTTATCTCTTGCAAACCTATAGGAAAGCACCTGCCTGTACAGTTCGTCATAGACATACAGAAGATTAAACCATCTTAACAGTGCTTATCTGTGAAAATGAAGAACGAGACTAAACATGCCTGATAGTCCATATTATTGTGCAGATATGATCGCACCAGAATTTTCCAAAGTCTGTGCGGTTACTAACTTAGCACCTATCACCATTGCAGTGATTACTTGTGGCAAATATCAAACATCTTCATTTCCCTATAAACAAATTTCATAAAGGTTATACTGAGCATAGGTCGCTTGTGCCACTCTATGTAAAAGCATTCTTGATGGAACGAGCCTGGAGAAAACGACTACAACGCGTATAGACCAAAAGACGCTCTGTATATAGTGCCAAAGTGGAAGACAATAGAAACAATCGAAGAAAGCTCCAGAACTCCACCACTGTGCTGGCCACTTCTTTTTCGACATAGTCATGCCATGGTATTTTTTCGGGTGTGAGCTATTCATTAATCTGCTGTAAGTACTGAAACAGCAAGTTCACATGAATTACAGGCTAGAGATATGACGCACCTGCACCTCGGTGCTCAATAATGCTCCTCGGCTCTCCAAAAATAAAACACATTTTATATTTAGCATTGACGATGTTAAAGACATTCAGGACGGACACTAAGGTGTGCACAGAGAATCTGTGATCTTTACAAATGTGTTGCAGACACAAAATTGCATACCTCTATATTTTTGCAAGTGTTGAAGCTTACAGTACAGATTTTAATCTACGAGAGAGTGCTCCATCTGCCGTGCACTCTGAAATATAGATCGGTTACCCAAATAAAGGAAAACCTAAATACATACTCGGTTGGTTGTTTAGATTGATATCTCTATGCTCGATCTGTATGGCGGTAGCTGGATCTGATAGGCAGGCTGGCAGGGAAAAGCCATAACCCCTTGCAGTAAGGAAATTACAGGCTTTTAATGAAAATCGTATCGCTTAATTCAAGGTCTGGGAGAAGAAGGGTGTTAACGTATAGCCACCATGGCTTCGGGAGGAGACAAACATGCGAGACACGCGATTTAAGAGAGGATATAAGCCCTATACAATAAATGTCTGTCTATATAAACCAATCGCAAGATCATATTAAGAGTCCTTTCGTGCAGAGATGAATTCGCTCTGGCGACACGTACCAGAGCGATATACAAAGTAAGAGATACTTATGCTGCATCAAAATGAATTAGAATTGACTTGTAAACATAGTGTTCCGCAAATCTTTAGTGCAGAACGCAGTTGGTATAAGACTGAGAGCCCACACTGTAGGTCTATTCGGCAGTGGCACACGTAACTGAGGGATGCAGGCACGTGGATAGGTTTGTATAGGGCCATTGCTCAGCTGTGCGCTGTAAAAGGCCATATTTACCTAGAATGGATAGATTGGGCTTAAAGCATAGTGTTGTTCATATACTTGCCTCTATAATTCTCTGATCTAGTGATACTCACGAGAAATCGTAACAAAAAAACAGTCGATCTCAATAAAGAAGACTCTACACCAAGTAAACCCGAACTTTCTGGGATGAGAGCGCCACTGAAACGGCCGATGAATGTTTAGGTATAAAGCGTCTTTTAGGTAAACCCGGAATTTTGCAATAAGGCTAGCTGAAAGAGATGAACAGTAGTATATACCTGACTACACTGTAAGTAAGAGCTCCGAGTCCGTGCAAGATTCTAACACAAACTTGTCGTGAATGTCCCATCAACATAGCTTTTGATATTCACTATCGCTTACAATGTCGATCGCAAACAATGAATACTTTGATTATGAGATAACAAGAACACATCAGCCTGTAAGTTGACTGTTGATATAGGAATCTCCAAGCGTAGCACTTTAACTGGGTAATGTCCTTATAAGTGAGGCTGTAATAAAGGAATACAAACGCCTCATAAAGACTCTCATACGTGCAAAAGCAGAAGCATCTCCGCTAAAGTGATAACACACAGGCAATGTTCACATGCCACAAGCCAAGTCCATGTGAGATGAGTAGAAAAGCACCATACTACGTGGACACTGACAAGAATGCATGATACACACACACTAAGTGAGTGAAGATAACAGGCCATGCTAAAAGAACGGCAGTGAACATCACAACATTAAAAAGCGGTACAACACGGATGAATGGTGGTACACATAAAAAATGAACAGCTAGATGAGAAAGTGATCACAACACTACGGAGAGAGTGAAGATCTACTAAAAAAGGCGAAGCCGAAAGCAAGACAAACCTCACATGCAGCCTAGGACTTTACATGACACCTAGTCCATGCGTAGATGCTGTAGAGCGCCATACGCACGAAACGACTCGAACACACGAGTAAATTATGAGCAGCACCATCTGTCAGAGCAATTATACTGTGGTGTGTTAGAGACAATCTGCTCTGTAGACCGAAGAGCGACACTGGGTAAAAGGCCAATACAATTAAAAAGCCTATTCAAATCTTGACACAATAGAAAGAATCTCGGGCATGAAAAAGCCGATGACTGCCAGCTACAAGAAGAACAAATAATACTGGGTCACTTGCCTAGTAGAGAAACACCACTCTAGACATGAAGATATAGCAAGAGTAAACCTCTGAATAGCTTGGTGCTAAACTAACGTGAAACAGTTAACAAGATCTTCAACCTTGCACGGAAGTATATGTGAGGGAGTTGCATCTGCTTTTAATAGTCCATGTCGGTGTGAAAAGAGCCGATCAGATATACATGAATAGTTGTCCGCAGACAGCCTACTATCGAATCGTGTCTAAATATTACACTCGCTGACTAAAGCAAGTAGAGGAGAGTACTATCCAAGTTGATAGAATACCCATCATGGAGTTCATGAGAGAAGAACAAGTGTATCGTGAGAGCACTATATATATGTCGCATACAAAACAATCAGAACCGACTATAATAAGTGAAGTAATGGATAAGCTATATACATAAGAGTGCTAAAGAAGCACAAAGTATATCTACTTAAGAGTCAAGTCAGCGAGACCACAAGGCCATTTCCCATTCTGCAATGAAATCTCAACATTGCTTTCATCTATGACAGATGAATTCAATTGATGGTACATATGGTGGTCATGTTCGACAGTGAGAAGAAACACGACGAAAAGACAGTGAAACTTTAATCGTAATTTAGACTGAACAACACGTAAATTCTATCATGCCATCTACACTGAGTCGAGATGCTCACGGAATCACGTGCAAGAATAATGAGAAGTATATGTCCTGAGACCTGACGTGTCTCATAGAGATGAAAATAGTGTGAATGATTTGATATTCTAGTGCAGAAGAAAGCACAGCTCATACGAACTTAAGAGAAGGTCTTCAGCCAACAGACCGAGCCGTCACAGAGAGCGCGAGAGAGAGTGCGATAAATACCAGTAGGTGAAGAAGCCATCAATGATCAAAACTAATTGTAATAGAGACACATGACTTCGGAGTGACAACGGAGGGATAAACCTCACTCATAGTATGGCTCGTGTATATCCTTAATACGTGAGAAAAGCCGAAAGACACAGAGTGCTCTAGATGATGGCCGCCACTGACTTGAAAGTTGAGCACATACGGCGTATTTCAAGATGTTCCGTAGTGATACAGTTATCATTTGGCCAAAGATCAATAAAGTGTTGATCATGTACACACCGCGAACAATAGAGATCATACTCTGTAGTATTCATAACAATGCAGGCTGCTCTCTGTGACACACAATGTCATAATTGTATCGGCACGAAGCCACACAATAGACACGCGATATATGAGACATCCTAAAGGGAATATGCAGAAGGCGAGAATTGCGAACAATGGCAAGACTAAGTGACATCTGGACATGACACGATGGCAAGCGTCGAATAGGGAGCACCTGTCGAGACACTATAAGGTGAGCGAGGAGGCAATCCTTGAAACCAAACGTTGAGCCTCATACGAATTTTCAATAAAATCACATATCAGAACTAGTCGAATATATAACAACTCCCAATCACACACGCAAATAGAACGGTTGCGAAGTACAAATGACAGATGGACGTGAGCCTAAGTTGTAAAGGAAGCACATAATACATCTATAGACGTGTATAACGCCCTATGATGAGTAGTCTAGCAGTGAGTCTAGAGGCACGCAGAGAGATTTTTGCAGTTTCTAGATTTGATTGTAACTATGAACATTGAAGACTGATAAGAGGACACAATATGTTAACTAAAAAAGAACGTATATGACCAATGGAAGATGTAGGTCACCGGCCGGCTTATTGGATTTGGTCCTAGTGCGCAGTGAAGAGTACACAGCCCGTCCTCTTGGTAATTTCCTAAGCTGATCTAGAAGTTCACAATATATACCACTGATAAAATAATGGAATCAGCACAGATATATAGACAAGCGTTAAGTTAATGGTCTTGTGGTAGCTGCAGATGACACACAAGCTTCCCTTAATTGTATCCACCTGTGACGAACGCGAGAGAGAACAGAAATAACGAATATAGATCCGTGATGAAACCACGTATGACCGAGAAAGACACTAACCGCGTGAGAGGGGAGGCGGTATAATGTAGGCTGTATAATATAACACACCAGTGCTCAATATATCATGGTGAGGAAGTGAGTCTAGTGTGTGCAACTGTCATGATAGTGTCGATAAGAGATACTTTATACCGGTTATTCTTTCCCCAGAGAAAAAAACGGTCCTTTCAATTAGCCATTGGATTGTCCTAATGCATGGAACAAGACATAGTGCATCGTCTTATAGCGATCCCCGTGTGAATGAAAGTAGCGTAAAGCTGCCACGTTGATTGTAGGGCGGCGCTCCTCTTTAATCTCTCGTGATACACCTAAAAGTTACAGACTATAAGAATAGAACCGTGGCAACGGAGATGAAGCACCGTACCTATACTTAGCAGAGCACGATCAAGATTTGATGGATATACCGACCATGAGACAAACCCTCTCAAGTTATAAGAAATCGAGGAGGACAGCAAACGAGTCCAATCACCCGTATGACTACGTCGGAAACCCGGCTTAATTGTATATATAATAAGACACCCATATATTATCACAAGCTGAATAATGGATCCTAAGTATACAACGCATGACAAGATGTTGATATAAGAGACTCTCTAAGATCGGACCGTATTGCAAAACTGATAACTCAATAAATATCGTCGATGACAGAATGGAATAACTACGACCGATGCAACTAGAACAAGCCGAGACCACAGAAACCGCTTCCACTTATTTGAGATTGTGTCCCAATGTCAATGAGCACTGCAAAGTACAATTGTAGACAGAGATGACGCCAGGAGTCAACAGGATTTACAACATAATGCGAGCTCATCAGGTGTGAAAAGAAATGCACAACAACCATGATAATGATCAAAAACAGATTGGCATCGACAGCGTAGAGGAGATAAAGTGGCAACATATGAATTCCCACACTCGCAGCTAAGTGGACTGCACGAATAACGACACAATGAATCGTGTCGAAAAGCTCTGCTGATCGCAATAGCCGAAAATCAAAAGGCATTAAAAGTATGTCATTCAATAAATGAAAATATATTACGCGGCACATCAGAGAACCGTAAGGTGGTTACAAAGCATAGTACGATACATCAAAGCCAGCTATCGTGAGAGAGTGGAAAAGCACTGCAACATCTTTAACAGCGTCAAGTGCTCCTGAATGTTGTACTACAAATCTATACAAACCATCAGATTAAGAGATCCTAGATATACGCTCAGAGAGAGTAACACGGCCAAACTTACACGAGTTACCCACTATACTCACCCCTGTGGCGAACTTTGTTGCGAAAGTCAACTCGTCGTCCACAAGCGTCCTTTTGCGATCGGTGTGTATTTGATGCGTCTTCAGGCCCATCTGGTAACAGGATTTAGATTTCTACATGAATTTAGGCTTGATAACATTTAAGCCCAAATAAAGAACACGAACGAGAATGACAAACTGTCTCGATACGAATTAATATAGTTACAATCCGCTATCACGTGAGAAGATGTATACAGTAGGCCGGAGTTTCAAGCCGGAGAAACGAACCATTTTCAGAAGACAATGTGGAGGCCATATATACACTTCATGACTAAGACCTCTATATGAGCACCTGCCGTAGAGCACTCGGTGAGCTTCTGCAGTAAGTACAGTGAATTGTTGAGGGATCATTATTAAGCCATTGAACTCACACAGAGACACCACTGCCAACAAAGACTAGACGATTAAAATCTGCACTTTGATTGTGATAGCATCAGGCCGCCGTTAAATTTGTTTAACTACCACCTAAAGTATGCACAACGGGAAGGACATGCCCAGAGATATGTCAGTGAACGTAGGAAAAGGATCATGTAGATGTATGGTAATTGTGTTTGATACGCTTGGGATACACGAGCGATGACTCATAAGGAGAGCGTACTACTGTCATGTTAAAAGAAGACAAACCAGGATCTGATACACGTGGTCTTTAATCGAGACGGCCTTCCAAGTTAAAGAGACTGAAGACGATCTTTCATATTCAAACGTGCTCATCAGACATGATTCGTATAATAAGATGGTGGACATCACACTCTGTATCTCGAAAGCTTGGAAAAGTGAGTTGCTCACTGAGACGAAATTGGACTGAAACTCCACATTGACAGACTGGTTAACTGAGTCGGCTAACACTCAGAAATGCCTATTCGAACTTTGGCAAACACCGCAGTGATAGGCAGTGATCGAGAAACGTACCAGCGACCAAACATGGCACTAATATCGAATACCCAGGCTACCATACTCATAGACAAGAGTGGCAAAAAGCCTGTAGCAGTCTGCAGTAGAATCTGACGTATAAAGTCCATACTCGGCTTGTGTTCTCGAAATTATGGAAGCCAAGTATAGCAAGAGTAGCTGACATTCACACCGAAGACCTATGCACCAGAGGTCCACGGAGGCGCAACCACGGATAATAGATTGGTTACAATAAAGATGGTCCGTACACGTGCTGATTGATACATATTCTAGTCTCAATTTGCCAGAATTTTGTTTCGGCTCCTTATGTGAATTTAAGTGCTATTGTTACTAGGTGCTCCGTCTGTGCTGCAGAGCAATAACACTCCAGTACCTCACAATATGCGATATAAAATATGAGACCGTTAAAAAAGACTCGAATATCTGACATTAACATGAACAGCGAAACACATCGGTGGGTTACATTCTCAGCTGTAAAAGTAGAGACTGAGAATATATCGTCGTCGACTTCACTGTCAATTTCTACGCACATGCGTGATATACGTATAAATCGCAGCACGTAGCTCCGGACGATATGCCAGGAAACGACTCAAAGCAATCATCGGTAGCCTCTATTCTGCACACGAGGATAGATGTTCTGTATCAGCTCACGATGTCCAAAGCTGATAGCTGTGTCACGTTGGGAATCCAGTCTATAGAATGTAGGAATGATTGCAGCTCTTCTGTTTTAAGACGCAGTGTGTGCAAACCACTACAGCTACAGGCTGAGAATATCCGAAGAGGTACGAGGTTGATTAAACAATAGCGCTGTGATTGCGAATGCTGTCAGAAACAAAATACCATCACAGCCATACATACAATCAATATCACAGATGTGACAAGAGCAATACGATACGAAGACCTCTCTCCAATAGCTCAGTGATGGCAAGCAACAGTGTTACTAATTTTCGAGGATGAGGAGACAGTTTGCGTAGAATTATCTTCTTAGGTTTACTGCCATCTGTGATGTGAGAGTTCGAGTAAGCCCACGTTACTGATTTCTAGTAGGAGTAATCTGCATATGGGCATTGGCTTATGCGTGAAGATGATCTGATGAAGTTACAGGACACCAGTGTCGAACCAACATAGTTGTAGTAAGACTGGCACACAACGACTTCAACTACATTCCTTGTGCACCATTTTGGGTAATCTTGTGCGACGTGAAAATCATGCTTCTGTCGTATTCATGTGCATGTAGTGCGGGAGTTATCCACTGTCTGCTCTTTGTGTTACCGCGGGAAAATAGGTTGCGCGATAACAGTACATTACTTAGAACAGGGCGGAGCCCTGTGCACAGGAGTTAACAACTCGAACACACGCTATACTGCCTACAAAAACTGACTGCACAATAATCAGTCTGTCTGCTACGCATTTCTATGACAATATTACCTTACACGTGTTGTTATAACGAGAGCACCGTACAAAAGACAGCCCGCCTAGATTTACGTATATGGAGGCTATCAATTAACTTTTTAATTATTTTGCTTTATAATTATTACGATTTTCAGAAAACGGTGACTGTAAATGCTTAATGTTGGGAAAGTCGTAAATACTTCGCTTGCTCCAAAGTTAAAAAAGCTACTGGAACAGGCACCAGAACTGAAAATGCACGTTAAGTGGAGACGCGCTTCGGCACCTTAGATTAGGCCGTCCCACTCTCGATGAGTGTATAGCCCAGGCTCTATACTTACAACACATCGAACCATTGTAAAAGATCTACGATAGCGGAAGCACGGGTATATATGTTAAAGTTAGTAGCGGAGTGAGAAGCGTCGAAGGGTGCCGTAAGGTTGACCACTGCTAGGTAAACTGTTTATTATGAAACAGCATGTATTTCTACATAGGGAATCTATGAATATAGCAAGTAAGACGATCATCTGTTGTTAACGTGGAATACGCGAAAGTTAAATCGATAAAAAGGCTTCATGAAATAAGAGACTATTGGATACAATTAATTTGATATGTGCTGGTAGAAACAGTCGCACTGAATAAGAAGCATTGGTGTAAGAGCCGTCCTGTACGCAGGAAACACGTGAATTAATACGAGTGCTACTGCAAAACAGATAGAAGACAACAGGCCAGCACTTGCCAAGACATCTGAATTGAACACAACCGATTAGCTTAATCGAAGTGTCGTTACTGTGACACATAATTAATTTGGCTTATATGCTAGCAGAATCTGGATTATCGTTACAATTTCGTGAGAGATATTCCTAAGAAGCCCATACCGGACGAAGAAACCAGATATCGCTCTTATTAACTATGCGTAGATATTCAAGCGTGCCTCGGGCGAAACTGAGAATATACTAGAGCCGTTATCACAGCTACGTGTTAGCCAACATGCGACCATCCCGTCTTTGGTAGATTAATGTTTGGAATACACTGTAAAGGCGGAATAAGACACTGATATGTACATACCTTCAAGACAGCACCAGGCATACGTATTGGTCATAAGAACATGCGATTAACGGGCCTGTGATCGCTCCAGAGCAGCGGAAACTCCTGTGTTTAAATACAGCTCGTGCGTGAGGTTTACCTGGTGAAGAACGTTGAGAATTTAACCTGGTACGCAACACCATCATTGCGGACAGCTCGCCGCGGTAGCGAATGCGTACAGTTATTGTTGGCTCGTATATGAGACATTTATAATGTGCTCACAATTATTATCAAAGAGATAAGTGAATGCGCTCTGCACCGGAGTAGAGCCATGCCGCACGTAGAGCGAGCAGTGCAGTGAGTGTGAATAACATCGTCATGTGACGAACTAGTCAAGAGTATTTAGCATATAAGAGAAAAAACTCACTTTAGGCACCAGTTGGCACCGTCTACAGCGTCACCCGGAACCAACTACAGCAAGTAGACTATGGACACTAGAGGTTATGCTTCGACAGGCCGATGACATATAAATTGTGATAGGTCTCTCTTGCTCGTAATGATGTGAATGCCATTCCACTAGATGTGCGGCGGGGACGAGTTTTGAAACCTTCTTCACCACAAGATAACAAATGCGATAACGTCACCTCAAGTATAATATGAGATGTTTCAGACGTAGCTACACCGAATCTGACAACGCGCGAACCGGCCTGGAAGACTGTATAGGACCTACCGTGAGTGTAGATTCTATTGACGAATCTAGGACAGGCCAATGAGAAGCCCTCGGAACGAGTATCTGTATCGCTCATTACTTTAAGTAGCTGTAGTATAGTATGGTACATATCGATTAGAAACATACTGATACCAATAGGGATTTTGTATGTGTATGACAGATCACCTGAGCATATGTGAACAGGTATCGTTACAGAGAGGGGCCAACTCCATCTGTAGTTTGATTCACGTTGTAGGTAAACCGTCTCAAGTATATAGTGATTGCAAGACAATTGTACCAAATCTTACAAGTGCTCTCTTAAGCAAAAGATTGTGCTGTGGTAGTTATATATTCTACGTCAGCAGTTCACGCGGATTTACATGGTCACAGCCATAAAAGTTGGCTTGTGCGGCGCACGGAAACAATAATGCTCGAGCCATAGAGGTGAAGCACAGGACCATGGCCACTGCACGGGAACCACATCAACCGATTGTGTCAGAGTAATGACGTCAGTTTCTGCTAATAATAGGTTAAGTGTCAATGACTCTTTAGTAAAGAGATGCTCTAACGCCTGGTTGTGGTTAGTAAAAAAACAGTTATCAGACGATACAGATAACTGATACAGAAATAGTGCTGTTAGAACAAAATCAATCTTTCTAAACCGAGTTCCGACGAGTAGTCAATATTCCTAAATCCAAGTAAGCAGCACTAGATACTAAGCTGTTGATAGCGTCACTAGTAGAATGCGCCAATAAGAGTTGGAGCCAACGTATAGCCTCTTCACCGCCGTGAGTATAATCTTGTCTACAGGGCACCGACACATGTTCCATAATTCTCTCCTCAACCAAATCTGCTGTGATAGCAATTATAGAAGCCGGAGAAAGACTAGGAGAGAACTATTGGCTATCCACTGGGTATGGACTTGTAATCTGATGTAGCTGGAGACAGTCCAATTTAGATGCATTTGTAATGACAAAGTCTCTGAGATACATCGTTCTCAGCAATGCTCTGAACCAACAGGAATTTTCTGTCAATCTTGATCTGCTCCAAAAAAATATGAACTCACTACACTATAACGGAACACTACTAGAAAAGTTGCATAGATTGTCCTATAACCAGATGACAAACTCCCACTCTGCTGACCACTGTAACTCGCATGGAGTGAAAGGATTTCAAGGAGGGTTATACTATTCACAAACAGTGTTCCAAGAACAAACTCTGCTAATGGAAGCAATTCGAGTCTAGGGGTTTTACCCTTAGCATGCCACACGATTAATAAGCCTAATCAATTTATCACGGGCGAATAGAGCTTTCCTTGCGCAGTGGGAAAGGGTATAGATTTCGAATGGAGGATCACACAAAGAACAATTCTTTCACAATGAATATTTCCATCACAGCTCATACTATGAATTATTCTATATATTTAGGTTCTTGAACCATTTTTACAGTTCTTTCTTTACGACGCAAAAATAAGAAGTAGTCATCTCTTCGATCTGTTAAAAACAAAAACAGTCCACACTGAAAAAAAGCGGCTGCTAATAACAAAACAGCTCAAATCTTTCGTGCACAGTTACATTGTACCCAATCTAAAAAGACAAACGAAACTGTAAAGTGGAATTGTAAAAAAAAAATTGACTTATCCCAACCTGTCCCACGGGGCATCTTGTATACTTTTCTGATTTCTTTCCGGGACGCGATACGAACATTGTCCCTGAGGAGGCTGAATCCGATATGGCAAAACCTGATTGGCGCGCAGTATGTCACATAATTTTGCGTCATTAAGAAAAACATTTTGGCGAAGGCGGCGGCAGTCTGTGACGATAGGAGGAAGCTGTTCGTAATAAAATGGCGGAGGGGGCTAGTATCAGTATCATGTTTTTTTCAAAGCTAAAAATTAATAAAAAACAAATTACTAAGCATGAGAGTAATAAAATAAGCACATCATAAAAGTAATACTGCTCTCACAAGGAAATATTGCAATAGCTGGGAAGAAAGTTTAATAAAATCTAGAAAAGTAGCTAGCGCACACATATACTAGCAAACTATCAAGATCAAACAAAAGAAAGGAACTCAACTTGTTTCCAAGTGGCCAGGTTTAATTTGCGTTTATATGAAAGAATACTTACATAAAATACTAGCTGAGAAGACCTTAGTGCCGCCCATGTCCTTTAATAGACAAAAATAATTTTGCACAAATATCAGCGAAAATGTTTTTTTTTTACTAACAAATATATGTATCATTACGTTTTACATTTTATATCAGTGTTGTGTATTAGTGGCATGTTTAATATAACTTATAATATGCTTGGTTAACCACTGAAAAAATATAAAAGCGCACGTCACTCTAACCGTCGGAGGCCATCTTTCTATCATTGACTGCACATTTACCCGACCTAATTCAAAAAAATTCAAAGTGCAATAACTTCGGTAAAAAGTTATTGATTTGAAACTTGTTATGGAGTACTTTTAGGCCAATCCGATAAAAGATAATTTTACACGAGGCATAAAAAAATTACACAGCCATTTTGAGGAAGAGAAAAGGTAGGAAGATTTTCTTAAACTGATTCTTGCTAGGCGTTTTTTAACACGCTATGAAGAAATTTCAGAAAATCGAACTCAATCAAATTTTAAGTCACACTTTGATTGAGCGCTCAATCTGGCATATGGTTAAATCCAGGATGTACTGAAGATAGTGGTAGATATTGAACAGCTCACCACTGTGATATATTATCTCAAGAGTTTTAATACTAATTACAAAGCAGTGAACATAAAAAAATAACAAAAAAAGTCTAAACCGAGTATATATATAGTTTATATAGCGTCCCATAACTTCAGTAAAAATTAAAATATTGATTTGAGATTTGGTATGATATGGTTTCAGATTGGTTTGATGAAATTGAGCCAAAAAATAGTTCTATTATCATCATACTTTCTGAGTTGCAGAATTTAGCCCTTTTCAGAGACGCCGATAAGCCGTTTTTGACAGCATATCAATTTTGACTAAGATACAGGTTCAGAAAATTTTAAAAGCTATTCTAACCTCAGAAATAGGTCACATAAGATTCAACCTAAAATTATGCCTGTAAACGAAAAATTTAGTTGCAAAGAATATCTTTTTTGCTGATATATTTTTGTGATTGGATGCTCTTATGAAAATACTGAATTAATCTTCACGGTTAGCTAGTTTGGCATTTTAAATATTTTCCAAGCAGAATGATAACAATAAATAGATGTATATATCAATTAAAAATCGTTTTTTGAACAGCAGCAGAATTTGATGAGCTCTAAAAAGTGCGACTTTATGGAACTAATTTTGGTCCAAAATCCCCAAATAATTTCCTCAAAAAATTATTCCCCAAACATTTTTTTCTTTTAAGGTAGCAATACTTTGCTGTTGGTAAAGTCGTATACCAATTCTTTCTAAACTATTAAGGCAGTGATAAATGATTTGAATCGACAAAATAAATCACATGTGGACTTGTCGATTTCAATTTTCAAACCAGCATAATGCTTGTGATAAAATTTTTGGATTATTTATGTTTTAAACAAAAAAAAACTTGTTTTTGTATATCTGTGTGTGCAATAAAATGTGAACTTGTTGAGTAAAAAATAAAAAAGCTGTAAGGCGTTTTAAAAACATGTCATTAGGAAAGGAAAAGCAGAATTTATCAGTAATGGGTGGCTTTTTGGAAATGTTAAGGCCACAAAATGTAAAAGCAAAAAAGTCTTCTAAAGCAAATACTTTTTTGAAGCCTTTTTCACCCAATATAACTGCAAGCAGTGAGTCCACCATATACGAATTCAGTTTCAGTTAACTATTGTTTAAATAAATTTTGTGCAAAAAGATAATAAAATAGCAACTTTGGGATTCGTACAGCAAAATCTTGGTCATCATAAAAAAGCAGTGATGCAGACACAGATATGAACTTTAATGAGAACAGTTAATGAGAATTCTAAAGTTCAGCCAAAATGAATAAAAAATGTATATAAATGTTAATATGAAGTTAAATTTCTGCCTAGCTACTTTCAGTCAGGCACCTAGAATGACACGACCATTTGAAAATTATGTAGCCATATTTGCACCTTAGAGAACCAACGAAGTGCTATGGTCGTCTATGGTCAGGTGGGCAAATCACCAATTTCCAAGTTTTCCCTAGCTACAAGTTTTGCAACCCAGTGCTTGCTAGCCAACCAATTCAGTAAAATACACATAACTAAATTGCTTGAATTTCTTCAAGTAAACAGCCTAAATAACATGATTGTATATTTATACATTCAGAAAACAATCAAGGGCAATATGCGAGCAGTTTGTGTGTTGCGTATGAGAGGAATCAAAACAAACTCGCCGCACGTATCTGTGACGTAAAACGCCGAGCTCGCTTAGCTCTGCAAGGTTATATATAAAACTTTGGTTAATTGAGACAAATCTCATTAAATATTACACACAGAAAAACTGTGTATTGGAGGGTCACGTGACGAGGCCTCCTCCAGGGCCATGTTCGTATCGCCGTCCGGGGTCAGAAAAGATACAAGATGCCCTGGGGACGAGGTTGACTTTTCACATCTAACATGAACATGTCATGGAAACTTGATAACAACAATTTTGACTCGCATTAAAAAAGCACCTACTGGCTGTCAATGTCGAAAGAAATACCATATACTTTATTGGGAGAAACTTTCACGAGTCCAAAAACTCGCGAAATTTTTTGGATAAATTTTCGCGAATCTACAAATTAAAAAATTTTCGCGAGATAAATTTTCGCGAAATCTGAAATTGGAAAGTTTTGGCGGGATAAACTTTCGCGATTCGTGATTTTTTATGTTCTTATAAAAAAAGTGGCCTATATTTCTTATGATAGAAAAGTGTTTTTTAACGATGTAATTTTCTATCTAATGGTATGTAAAAACTTCTATTTACAAATTGGGTTCATCGTCAAAATCACAAAACAGATCAAACGCATTTCTAGGCTCGTCTTCTTCCGGCTCCCACGCATCGTCGTCATCGTCTTCTTCGCCAGTAACTCGGTTATAAGCCATACATACAATTGAAACATCATCGCTTTTGTTTATTTCTAAGTTTATCTCCTTCCCAGCGCCAGTTGTCTCTTTTTTTATCGGGAGGGCGAGCCAAGTGAGGGCGAGTCACAGGGGCGGATACAGGATTTTTTTCTCCTTAGGCGGATTTGCGAAGCGAAGCGCAGCCAACGCGCAATTTTTGTGTAGCAAAAATTGCGCGTGTTAAATCAGATGGGGGTCTTGTCCAGAAGCTTTAGCTTATTTACCTATTTCAGCACTCCAAAATGCAGCAGACAGGACCTTTACAAGTCCATTTCTTACATGTTATTTGAAAAAAAACAATCATAAAATTCTTAAATGAAAGCCAAATAATGTTTTCAGAAAAATTAAGGCTAAAATTAGCTAGCCAGCAAAACTTCTTCTTTCTTCCACATCCAGAAATTTTTTTGCAAGTTATGGGTGAATATAATAGCTTTTGAGGCTATAAATTTTCGGAAACTAGATTCAGTAAAAAAGACATATATAATTCTTGTAATTCGGTAATGCAAAACAGTATATATTTCTAATAAAAAATATTCATATTTAATCTATTAAAACATTTAATAACATGAAAAAGGAGGCCTGAGAGAAAAATAAGCAAAAAACAACAACACAAAAATGCATATGTGAACAGGCTTTATTTGTATTATTAGATCATAGTAACAACAACATAAACAACAACAGATAAATACGATAAAATAAAAATGGCAAGATTATATAGCTAATTAAAAAAAACCTTACAACACAATAACCTACAAAAACGAAAGAATGAACACTGATTTAGCACAACATTCAGTCAAAAAATATTTAGCCCTATTAGCCTAACAGCAAGAAAAACACTGTTTTTATTTTTAAGTAACGATTTCTGGCTCAGACTCTTAAAATGTTGAATCAAACTTGAAAATACCTTTTAGCTGTTATGCGATAATTACTATAAATACTTGAAATGTTTAATAAAACAAAATCATTCAAGAACAGACATCGTTAACTACATTATTACACGTTTTTGTGTCCATCTGGATAGGGTTGTAATAAGTATATATGCTAAGTCATGTTCGCCAACTTCTTTAGTGAAAATGTGAAAAACGTTTGTCATTTCACCCATTAAATAAAGCCATGCCTTTTTCTTATTCGGATTGTATATAATTAGCACCATGTCCAGGAATTATTTCGATATGAGGCTCGAGATTTTACACCAAAACATCATAAAGTCTTGTCAAGTCTTCGTCCCAAAACTAGTGTTCTCTTCCTTGGCCTTGTGGCATGTTAAAAAATCGTTTGGAAAGTGTCCTACTGCCTGAAGCTTTGAATCTACAAAAGTAAACATACAAAGTTGTTACGAAGTCAACAAATTGTTATATACATTACACCTTTACCAGCTACAAAAAGTAACCAGCTGACTAGCTATTCGATTTATTGTGATGTTATAAAATGTCTTGTTACTTAAATAAAAAAGAAACCCAAGACAACATAAAGCTCTTTTGAATTTGACACAAAGCTTTTTCAAATTTGTTGAAAGTGAAACTATAAACAGTTTCATGTTCACACTTGCTAGCACAGCAATAGAAAGCAACTGTGTATCTTAACCCTAAGATCAATGGAATTTAAAGTAAACAGATGTACCTGAAAGCGTAGTCATCGAGTTAATGCTATTATTTTTGTAAAGTCAAAGCCTGCTTTTCTGCCAAACTGCTTTTCTTCTGCAATCCCAGGCGACACAGAGAATAAATGTTTTCCAGTAATGTTTCTTCTTTTTCACGTGCAAAATTTTAACATCGTTGATTTTATTGCTTCTTACAGCAGACTCTACGCGTTCCCTCATGTTCACTGCTGAAGCCATGGGAAATCTCAGCCTATCTTGCCGAGATTGTCATATGCTACGGTCAACGGTTAAAATAAACAATTGTCCTTGTAAGGTGGACTTTCTGTCGGCCTATAGAAAACTACCGTAAATTCACCCAAAGTCGGCGAAAAGCACTCCACAGTCGGCGAGATGTGCTTCTCGCCGACTTTACCAAATTTTACGGTAGCCTATGGAGTCACATGGTATAGGCCTGAAGTATGAAATAGGACAAAATATTAAATTGGTACCGTAGCACTAGGAAAAATCTTACAGACTCGGCAAAGCACCGTGAAGGAGATACTGCTACAACGTAATATAAAAAAGCGAAGTGAAAACGGAACCTAATTGTAACGATTCTAGGAAGCGCGTTGGGGGGAGGCTACATTTCTCCTTAGGCGAGTGCCGAGTTCGCCAATGTGTGAATCCGCCCCTGAGTCAAGAAATAACTTTTAAAACCAGCAAATTTTTTTAAATTTTAGTGGATAAACTTTCGCGAATCGACAATTTAGAAAGTTTGTACTGAATATTTTTGAAAGTTTCGCGAGACAAAGTTTCGCGAAAAAGGCCAAAAAACGCGAAATTCGCGAAAGTTTCTCTCGCGAAAGTTTCTCCGAATCTCGGACTTACGTATAACCTTTCTTAATTTAGTTTACACAGCTAAACATCATTGCAATACATGAAATCTCAAATGGTTTTAAACAAACTGCTTGTGTATTTGCAGCAACGGCTTTTTCTGGCTGTATTTATTATTACCATTACGTGTTATCTATTTTAAGTATTTAAATATTTAAAAGATATAGAAACCTACCTAAGTCTGGCATGAATAAATTATGTTTTGTTTTTACGGCGTCTTAAGAAGGTTTAAAAACTGTCAACTGATCTCACTTTCACGCTGTGAAACTCAATAAATCTGTTTTCTTCAAAACAAAATAGTTCAAATATCTTCATTAACGTTGTAACAATTTTGAAGTTTGTCGAATGATTTTGCAAATATATAACGATATGTCGTATTGCAATTCAGGTCGAAATGATATTCTGTCGTATATCGTAAGTCTCGTTTTGTTGTTATTGTCACTGTCGATTTTGTCGTCGTTATTGTTGTTGTTGCCGTCGGTTTTGTTTTTATTATTTCGAAAAAAATAAATTTTAGATTCTACATTTACCTCCAGAGTCGTATCTCAAACTTTCTCTTGTCTTTTAAAAAGTGCTTTTAATAATTAAGATTACTTGAAATTACCCAATTAGGACTGTACCTGTTTCTACATTTTCCTTTTCCTCCCTTTTCTCCTTTTTAATAAGGTACAGCTATTTCCAAAATTATGATCATGTTGTTTCAGTTGCTCCAATATTTACTGATATATAACTATTTTATTAAGAGAACATAAAGGTTTTAATGAACAATGAAGTTTACAATTGATATAATAATTATTAAAGATTGTGTTAAAAAAAAACTAGAAATAATAATAGAAGAGGTGAAATAGAAAAAGAATTTAAAATTTATACCATCTGCTTTAAAACATCTAGAGAAAGAAGAAAGATACGAAGTGTTATACATTACACTACGTACGTTTCTAAAGCTATCTAAAGTAAGAATACAATTTCGTAACATAAAAGGAAACCAGAGCTCTTCCTTTCCAATCTTGGTTTCTTACATAGACTTTGGTCTTCTTGTGGCAATGGATGAGGTATATTTATGTTATAATGCTGATATTCTGGCAGTAGTAATATATAGGAGAAATGTCAAAGTTTGTAGTATGTACTATCTACACGTATACAATTGCCACAAAGTTTCTTTGAAATAGATATATATATATTATAATTCTCGCGCAGGCCAAGAACGCGAAAATAATAGGCGCGCGAAAATAAAAGAGCCGCGAGAATAAAGGGAATTAAGGTATCAAAAATAATTTGGTTGGAAAGTCTTTAAATGTGGAAACATGTTTGGTGGAACCAGTTTGTGCCAATTAGATACCGAAACCATTCTTCTTTTTCGTTTTTTCTTTTCTTGACGATGTCCACACGTATTTTCGTCGATATCAGCAACCTTAAGCAATAATGACGGGATAAGTTTAGGACGGGAAGAAGTTGACGTCGTTGAACGTCCAGTCGTAAAAACGGCCGTCGTGATCTCCGATGGTAAGAAATTCGCAAAAAAAGCGTTAAAACTTAAAAACAAATATGGCGTGTTTTCGAGATAGTAGAAATACACTTTTGCGTGCGTATGGCCAAGACTTAATTTCAGACGAAAATTTTTTTTTGCTTTACGATTTGAACACTACTAAAAACCCCGATTTCCCGTTTTGGAAGTATAGAAATTTTGAATTGGATTCAATGACAGATGCTTAGTGCCTTTCAGAATTTAGATTCTACACAAACGATATATATCGACTCGCTGATTCACTGAACATTCCTGAAGAATTTATGTCTTACAATCGCTGTATTTTTAATGGTATCGAATCATTTTTATTTTTTTTTAAAGATTTGCTTATCCTTCAAGCTATTTTGATCTTATTTCACGCTTTGCAAGGCCTGTTCTAGAGTTGTGCATGATGTCCAGTACCATAATGGATGGCATATACAAGAATTACCACTACTTATTTTCCTTATTCAACCAAGCCTGGCTTGCTCTAGATAAACTTGAATCTTATGCTGATACTATACACACTAAAGGAGCACTTTTTGATTTATGCTGGGGTTTCATTGACATGGTACTCTGAGACCAGTTCGACATTTTATAAAACTTTATATAGGGAACACTTCTCGATTGAAGCTATGTTGCCTTGTGTATCTGGGGAGTCACTTTTAGGGGATTCCTCGATATTCCTCGATATCACTAGGCTCTTCCAGCATTTGAAGTAGAGTGAGGCGATAGAGGGTACCAGTAATTGTGAAGCAGAAGCTAATTTCCTGGGATATCTGACACTCAAGCTACCAGATCTTATTACCTATTCTTGACCGTACCACCGACACTGTTCATCGGACCTTTTCCGTAGTGAGCTTCCATGTAGTGCCACTCCAAATCGATGGTACGGCGAAATTGTGCTGACATTCCACCGCTGCAGACAAAGCTCTTTCACTCTTGACCACCAGCAAGTGAAGACTGCAATCCTTGAATGGTCTGAGGCATCGCTGATGATCGTAATTGGGTGTTTGCTAAGGTCGTCATTTTGTTTGAAGTACCCACATAAAAATATTGAAACTACTGTATCCAAAGTGTGCACGTGGGACCTCATCTTGTTCCCTGTTCTTATAGTTTTCTCTATAATCGCATTGTATCAATGTTTCGTTTTTCTTCAAGTTTGACTTTTTACGGTTGAACTCGGCTACTTGGACTCGTTTTTGGTGTATGTGTTTCTTGAATTCAGTTCTCCATCAATCGACATTGTTCATTTTCTTGTCATGGCGACACCGGTTTTGAAAGGTAACAGTCTTCGTATTATTTTCTAAACCATCAGATGCAGCACCGCTTTCAGCCTCTTTATCTGTTTCACTTTTTTCGTTAGTGCAACATTCAATGCACTCGGCGTACATGCATGACTTGGAATCGGGATCACAAGAATATGTCTCAACAAAGTTGTACGGGTTGGTTTTTAAGTTAGTTTTCGTGTCTTGTTGATCTCTTTTCTAGGAGGCATGCATTCCCACAGATCTCACACAAGCAAGACCCATGAGAAATGCTTTATTGAAAATTGCGATTTGACATATATAACGTAGAAAAAGTTAGATTCTTTCCAAATCTGATGTGGAATTTCGCCTCGCAATATGACCGTCCACAATCTGTTTTGGCTCCATTTAACATTTCAAACAAGATGCAAAATTTGCGTAAACTATCGCGCGTCGTTTACACTCTTATTAAAACGTCTTCTTTGAAGATCTATTCTCTCACGAGTTTCTTTGCGGTTCTGTAGGAATGGAATTAGTTAATAACCATCATAGCTGTACAGCTATGAAGCTGTGGAATCAATGTTATAACGAAGCTGGGTTTTTTTGTAACTCTACGATACACGAAGCCCATTTCTAATCATCGACGTATCGCAAGCAAATAAAGCCTTGCTTGCCTAGCATTTGCAACAGGTGATGTTAGACTAATTACTAAAAATCTTTTTTTTTCACAAACACAAGACAGAAATATAATAAAATAAAGAGTTATATCATTTTTTGAGTAAATAAGGTTTCTAATAAAAAGTTGTAGCATTAAAAGCATGTTTTAATAAAACAAAATCCATGCATAAGAGCTAGTTTATGTCAATAAAGTATATACAGCACTGAGAAAACACTTTAAAGCATGGAAGATAAGAAATTCATTAAAGCAATAAAAGGTTAGCATTGCATTTTAGTTTGACCACTTAGTCCAGTTAAACCATTTCGCACAACCAGTGTGAAGTGCTTCTAGTAAAACTCTTACAGTAAAACCCTTACAGAGGTCTGTGATAACAAAAACTGTCAGACGACATATTTCATTTTACTTAATCTGTTATAAAGGTTGCAAAACTAATGTTAAAAATGACCGTTAAGCGGTCAATACAATAAACCAAATTGACCATCAGGATACAGGTACGTGTGTTACACATCCAATGAGAAGACCTTTCAGAAATGCTATTTAAAAAACCTTGGAAGCACTCAAGATTGAATATATTCCATTGTAAATACTTTATTCATAGCATAACTAATAATTAATAAAAAATGAGCTTTTGGTGCTTGTTTTACAGAGGAAAAATTAAACAGGCTGGCAAAATTTTAATTGAGCAGCAAGCTAAATAATAATAATATTTGTTTAAATTTTATTTAAACTGGTAGCGAAATTGCCATTTTGTGCCGAGGACGCCTGGAAAAGGGATGACAAGGAGATATATCATGGGCGAAAATCAAAAAATATCTGCGATAATCAACCCTTGTTACTTGGGTTGAAGGCTAGTCAAATAGAACGCCCTTTTAGACATGGTCTGCAGAAAATTTCTACAAATCTGAGCAATTTCAGACTAGTTCCATTGTGATGTGGTGTTCTATATATTCCCAAGCTCTTTTGCGCAAATCGACAGGCAAAATAAACATGCAATAAGCCGTAGATCTTGAAATTAAAATCTAGTTTTTGCATGCAGATTAATTTACAACATACATCAGTGAAAAAATGCTACTAGCCTAACAATTTTTTTAATCATAACTTAACCAGTCAGGAAGAACTAATAATTAGCCTGTAAAGGATAGTTAGTTATTACAGGATAATTATACGGTACATACAGTAAAATTAGCTGCTTGTGCGGCTAATTATACGGTAGAGATCTTATTTGCTTTAATTTCCACACTTTTCTTTGATATCGATCTTCTGATAGTCATCTATCTAGTTCCATAGCATGTTATGCTTCAATAAAAAACAAAAAAGAACAAGAAACGACTGCACATTAAAGATATTTATTTTATTATTTTTAAACTGATATCGGCTAATTAACCATGTAAATACCGATTTTGCTTGCACTGCATGGTCTCAGCTTCTCCATAACAAATATGGTGGCTGTTACTGTATAATTAGCCGTATATATAGTGTATATATAATTAGCTGATTCAATTTAGGAATGCTCTTGAAACGACAATGTTGAGTATATGGAAAAACATTGAATAGACGTAGTCAGGCGTGAAAAACATGGGAAGGCATACACTATAATATCGATACTAAAGAAAATTGTGGATATTTAAGCCAAAAAGATCTCCACCGTATTATAGCCGTATAAGCGTCGACTAACTATCCTGTTACAGGCTAATTATCAGTTCTCCATGACTGTTAACTTTCTTCTTCTATATAGTCTGGATTTCATTATCTGTCCATTTTTCAGATTTATACACAAGAGTGGAAATCCCATTAAAACGTAAACATTGAAATGTGTTGATACCATTAGGGTAAATTATTTTATTCTGTTGCTGTGAAGCTAGCACAATAAATTATGATGTATGGAAAGATAATTTGTTAAGCAGAGTATCCTAGCTAAAATTTGCAGGATTATTATTACAAGATTTATATATGCCTCCTTACAACTTTGTGGCTAGCTTCAAGTTGGTAAAACATAACACAAGAAGTAATAACGATGGCTATCACAAAATGCACTTATACCAAACTAAATGGAAAACTTGGGAGAAAAGCACAAAATAGCTAGCAGTCTGTCTATTGCTATCTACTCTGACACTGACTACGTTAGCTGGTCTGCTATATACGTCAATTATAGCCAAAATAATAAAAATGATTTACTAAGATTTACATAGATGTGATGGTATTTTTATTAGCATATAGAAGTATAGAAAACATACAAAGTATTTAAAAGAAGAAAAGAGATCTTTTCCAAACCTGAGCTCTGCAACTTTTAAAATGGCAGATTAAAAGTCAATTTTACTAACCGCATTCGAGATACGCATATCTTCATTTAAATCCCAGAAGGTCAGGATTTTGTGCGAGCTTTTTCAGCCGAAACTAGAAACTGTGTGTTCCATAGCTAATAAGCGAGACTAAAAAGTGTATATAAAGAATAAAATAAAAGTTACAAGTTACAAGTTAGCTATCAGCTATAAACTAAGAGCGAAAGAAACAGCCACCACCAACGAAGAAGTGGGAAGCTAACAGGGCAGAGCAGACTAAAAATCAAACGAGGAACACAGCGTGCGTGGCTACATATGCCTCTTTTTTTACGATTCAGAACCCGGTCATTACCCCGATTGCAACCACTATGGCCGATATAAACAGATTAAATTCTTTTTAGCACGATGTGCTAAAATAGCACTGCGAGAATACAATGTTATTCAATCCGTTTGAGTTGGAAAAGAGCCTAATTGTTTATTTAGATTTTAGCATCAATATTACAATTCTTTTCGCCAAAAAATGAAAAAAAACACTATAGATTAAAGGCTCTGCATAATGGCTTTCTTTGATTATAAAATAAGTTTGAGTATAAATAATGTAAAAATGTCAAGTAATTTACCATGATCGTCGCGCTGTGCTTACACGCAAGGAATTAAGTCGACATGGATTCAAATCTCACTACGGTAAATTTTCTTAAAAAAATGTTTGCAAATGAGATCTCGTGAACAAATTTCTTAACAACGATTAGAGAAGGTTTGGGAACGTGTTTGAATCTGTGACGTTGCAGCTTCAATTTGTGACATTGATAGTTCGTTACGTAGTCGAGATAGTTAAGGTTTTTTAATGTCCATAACAGATAGCTTTTTCGAATGTATTGTCGTTTATCATCCTTCTTTCTACGTAAACGTTATCTTTGCGGCCAGGGATTATGTATGTAATATCCGGTCGATCAAAAGCATCGCTCAACCATTCTTGTTCATCATCTATCAGTGTGTACGCTTACCTTCCTAGTCTTTCGATATACTTGATCCTTAACTTGTACCGTTTGGCTTATCCGGTGATGACACCTGTCTTTTTTCCCTGGACTGGTAGGTAATTCTTTTTCGGCTTTTTTTATTCTGCGCGAGAGAGACTGCTGGTTTTTGAACGATTTAGGCTACGCACGGGTTGGATTTTCCTCATCGACAGGTTTACTTGGTTTTTCCTTCTCTGCTGCACGAGTTGCTAGCTTTTTTCGAAGTCGGTAAAGTTTTAGACGATCCCCTTCTTCTTTCATCTTGCACTTGTATTTTTCAGGTTCCAAATGATTCAGGCTATTTCGTGCTCTTACTTTCCTTTCCCTATCTTGCTTTCGATATCCTTCCTTGTTGCTTTCTCGATATCTTTTGCAATAATCTTTGTTAACCAGCGAAGTCTTCTTGGTTTTAACCATGGTTGTTCTAACAATTATAGCCAAAACAGCTCAAAAACAGCACGTAATCAGTAATTTATTCACGGGCTATCGGTTATTCTCTATATTATATTAATAATACCCGTATTTGTTTGTCTCTACGCAAAATGGTGATACTGTAGCGATAGCTGTCTCTGCACGATTTTATAACTGTGCTACAAACATACGGAGTGTGATATATAAAAGGGAAGACTAACGACTAGTTTCTTTATGACGAGTTTGTTGATAGTGTAATGATTGGCAGTCTAACCCTTAACAGATAACCAAAAAGTTGTCGCTTATTTTTTGAATCTGTCTCTTCGTAGATTGATTTTTTAAATCAAATGCCCAAAATTGAGCGCCTTTTTAACTTTTGAATACCGAATACGAAACTTCGGCACGGACTGCCGTTTTGATTTCTTTGGCTGGTTTATGGCCTAGTGGATAAAAAAATAATTACTACAGTTTTTGAACGCGTATTTAATTGTTTATACGTAATCTCGACCTCTTTTGCAGATTTTTCTTCGATATTTTTGATGATGCGCGATTTTTTTCCTTCGTTGATTTAAATAAAGAAATTCTTGTTTTTTTCTGATGGTTTTTACAAAAAGGCAGTGCACAAGAACCCATTGCGCTTATTTGAAAAGTATTTACTTCAATTATTTTCAATTCAATTATTTTTAAGATGAGAAGGAACTTAAAAAGAAAGTTGTTGTTTTATATTTTCCCTTTTTTTCTTTTCAAAAATTCTTGTCTTTATTTAAAATAAATATTATATGACTTAAATAGGCTTTCCAATGATATAAAAATCAAAATTTGCCAAAAATAACGAAAAAAGTCGAGCTTTCAAATTGAAGTTATATGAACTATTTTTTTCACAGGAGATATGCTTTAACGCTCAAAAACTCTTCGCAGATGAGCAGTGTATTTTTCTCACACGAGTTCTTCCTTCTTGTCGGTTTGTGGTCATAGTTAATAGAGAACAATTAAGACGCACCTAAGCTAAAAGGTCATTTCCTCTTTGTCATGTCATACATTAAAAGCAATTGCTAGCACAAAAGAAAGTATTTCTGTGGCACGTTATATTACCATAGAAGCAATTTGTAATGGATATGACACTAATTCACATGTGCTCGATGATTTGACAACAAAATGGTAACTGTGTCTCAAGCTTTAACAGACGTTTCTTGAACATACAAACTTTTCGAACGAGTGTACTGTTTAAAGTTGCACAGGATGGTTTTCCACAGTTTGGTAAGAACTTTCTACACTTTAATTTTATGGAAGGAATATGTCTTAAATAAAACTAAACTTGAAATCAGGCTTGGTTTATGGTTTATGTTATGTTTTCAAAATTTGTGACACATCTGTATTTAGGCTACTTGTGTTTTATTTTGACCGTTTCTGTTTTATGTACGTAGTATGAAACATCCAAATTACCATAAAAAGGTTTTTTAGGAATAATTTCTAAAATAATTGTTTCTTTTAATAATAATAATTTCTGTTTAAACACCTATAGCAACAAAATATAAGATATACTTTTGGGAATATTTAAATCACAGACATGCTAGACACATGATTTTATTTTTATAATCTAGAACAAAATCCTAGTTGAGTATGGTCTTACTATGTTCTTCATTTTAGCAGAATCTTAACCTTAAAGTTCTGTAGGTTCTTATAACAAACATTCAGTTAGTAAATAGCGACTAAATTATGTGCAAGTGCCTCAAAATTTTGCCGACTACAATTTTTAGCCGACTTTTTCACCAATAAGGTACGATAACATTAAGAGCCAGACTCTAGTATGAAAGCTAAGGACGTTAAACTTAACTTGCTTTTAGGTTTTCATAGGTATAGACACGTCATAAAGAAATCATACTTTTTGTGTTCAACCTGAGTCCTGAAATCTCATAGAGCCTCGCGCCCGTTTTATACACTTAAAATGCTTTGAAACTTGTCATTTTAACATTTAACATAAGAAATATCTCTAATTTTAGCCTCATATTTCTTATAAACGTGCTTTTATATTTAAAAAAACCGTAGTCAATAAATAACAAAGTGCATTGAAATTTAAAATTATTACAAGATTGTGATTTAACTCTTAGACCCCGACGTACGCCAATCGGCGTCTCATTAAGGCTGAAATACCGACATGTCGGCTATTAGCTATAACTCGTGATGACTTAACTTTGAGATATCAAAATGGAGGTCAATATGACAAAATTAAATTCCCATTCGGTAGTGCTCAGGTTCACCAACTTTGAGGTCGGAGGCGGCTAGGAAATAGAAAGATTATCGGCGAAAAATAATAGAAATTTGGGGTTCTTCGTAAAAATGTCTAAAAGTTAAACATTTGTTTGATGAACTAATTCTAATAGTTAAAAAGTTTATATTATGTTTATATTTTACAACTTATCGAGCGCTGATAACATAAAAACATAACCGGATATTACCCGGAAATACCATAGGTTAAAAGAAACAACACATCACATAAAATAATTGTAATGCCTTTCGTTCATGAGGTCATTGTCCAGACAATGGCGTCACACTGGGTTGTCAGAATAAATTGTTTATGAACATTCGTTATGCTTGTGTTTAAAGGCACGGTCAGCTAAATAAAATTAAAAACATTTTATAACCACTTTAATGTCCGCTTATATTCTATCAAAACAGAAAGAAAATTCACTCACGTACGAATGTTTGTGAAGTTGCTGTTAAATATAAAATTCCATTTATCCGTTTGTATATTTGTAACATGATAGACTTATAGAGGGGGATTTACGGAGAAGTTTGCTTAAAAAGAATATGAGGTACCTGAAACGAGTAAGCGCAGTAATTTGTTTGTTTGTTTTCTTTTGCTTATTTTTTTGTGATATTACCTTTTCGGTTTAACCATCGCCCGCTCTTATATTTTTTACATTTTTACAACAAACCTGTTTATGGACATAGCCTTAACACCAATGCAGGGCCACAGTGAAATAAATATTTGTCTTGTTAAAGTTATCTTAATATCTAAGAAAAATGATTTGTAAATGCGTATATGTATTGAAAGTTCATAATTGCAGTATAGTTCATGTTATTCTACAATAGTGAACGAAATGTAATAAAATATTATCTTGTCAAAAATTACTGATGCTACGCCGGGATTTCACCCTCTTCTTCTTCTTTGCGTTGTTGAATTTCTGCGGTGCAAATTATCTTAACTTAAGCAACAACTTTCAGGCAATTTGAGTTGAAAGGAGACTTTTAGTAGGCATTTCATTAATTAAGTCCGTAAGGGTGGTATCAAATTAACCACGGGCAAAATAAATACGAATATATCAAATGATGTGTCAGCCTGATGCTATGTTGATTATGGCAGATAGTTAAAAATTGATAACAAGCAGGTGATCTGTTTGTTTTATGACTTTTACATCGCTGATTAAATCTTTTCTTTTTAATATTTTAACATGTCAGAAGACAAAAAGTGAAATATCCAACTCGCAGTTCTATGAGTTTAAATAAATACTTCATAGTTTAAAAAATTTCACTGCTAACACATTTTTAGCTTCTTCTCAAATACACTTTGTAAAGGTAGCTACAACTTTTATCAATAGGATATATTTTAATTGGTTTCCCAGGCAACATTTATCGTCAACGGCGAACGATGACTCAATATATATCCTACAGAGGCTTTTTATTCATAAAAACACGCACGGAGGAGATGCTTTCATTTGAAGCACAGCTCTGGTTATCTTGCGCTCGAGTTAAAGTTTTGTTAGAAGTTTTTCTTTTAATATTACAGAACATAAATATATCAATTAAACTCGTTTACTTTAACTCTAGACGGCCAGTGCTGTGTTATAAATGAGGAAGCATCTTCTCCGTGTGTGTTTCATAGCTATGTCACATTTGTTACCATGGAAACACCGTAAAGTAAATGAAAAAAAAATGTAAAACTAAGAGGGAGAGCTTGTAGTTATTAGTTGTATATCCATTAACCTTAATAGAACCCCTCCTTGCAATTAAAAACGTCTGATCCTCTGTCCATCACCATATTTGGAAAACCTTTTTGTATATACTCACATTCATTGAATTTTGTTTTGTTTCTATATATGTCTGATTTTCACACGATCCGGAAATTTGCTGTCTGTCTGACCAGGGCCTAATCTAGGCACAGCTAGTTTCGTCATTTAAGATGTGAAGCAAAACATCGTATTGTTATTGCTATATTATTATGACCTCTATAATGAAACTTTATTTTTAATTTAGCGTAAACTAGTTACCAGTCTTTTGTGTGCACTTCTTTGCTAGAAAAAAGCTAGTAGCATTTGTGAGCAGTTAGTTAAATAGAAAATGGATTGTTATGTATTAGAATGAGAAATAGGGATTGAAATTGAGCGTTAGCCACGCCCAAACAATATTTTACGCTTCAGTTGCTTATTTTTTTTTTGCTCTCCACCTTAAGATGCGCTATAGTTATATATATATTCACAAAAAGTGACACGAACTGGAGCAGCTAAGTAAATCTGAATTCTTAGTATCAGAAATTACTATAAATATTATAAAAAAAAGAGTTAGCATATCTTTTTTAACGTTTTATTGACTCTTTTTTAACAGTGGTTCAAGACATAGCTAGCTATATCAAACACACGTCAAAAACAAGTAAACAATTTTTATCATACAAAGGCTTACAAAATGTGCTTACAAAAAGCACGGAATGTGTATTAATTAAACAGCATTAGAAACTTATCTGTCAAAACACTTGAAGATCAAGATCTTTATATAGGATCCTTAAAATAAGAGATTAGATTACTAAACGCTCTCTTATTAATCTGAGAAACTTTTAAAAATTTTGCAATGCAAATGTTGGGTTTATTCATGGGAAGATGATTTCTATTATGAAACTGCATGGTTTTGATAATTAGTTAAATGCTGTTAGCAAGTGTTGCTGTCGAAAGCTACTTGAAAAGCTCGTATTTTAACAAGTTTTTGTAATATTTTCACAACCTTTGAGTTAGAGAGACTGTGTAAACAAAAAAATGTTAATTTAACTTAAGAGATTTTCTTTATTCTGTATTTGAACACGTTTGAATAAAAGTTTATTAAAAAAATAAAGATATTAAAAAGAAAAGACGAATCAAAATATGTGATGAAAAGTTTTTTATTGTTTTTGCATGTGTATTTTAAAGTCATTGAAGTGGGTTTGGCTTATAATATTATTTATTTGAGATCGCGTAGCTATATATGATCATTCAGATTGCTTTCGAAAAAAGGTTTTAGTGTGAAAGAGAAATATCGGTTATCAAGGAGTTAGCGTTGTGCAAAAATATGGCGCGAGATAGAATTCATAGTGTAAGTGGTAGATATTTTTATTTTTGTGTTTCGCCTAATAAGTCAAAAAAGTTCATGCATATTTTCAACGGATTTGTTGATATTTGCAGCAACATAGAGTTTGCGTCCTTTTGATGTCCTTCTTGTCTTTGAATTGACGATCCACATGCTGCATTTGTTAACATTGCTATAAACACTACCATATGAATATTAAAAATATTTCCAAACACATCTTTGGTTGTAATGAACTTTCTGGGAACGTGATTCCTGACAGCATTAATACTAGCTATAGTTGTATGTGCAGTATACGGCAACTTCTGTCGAGTTGATCCAACATATCGTTGAATAAGGACGTCTTTAAAGATATTGTAGGGGAAAGTGAGGATGATCATATTTTCCCCTATAGTATCCTTAAATTTGATACAGTATTCAGATTTTTTTACGTCTTTATTCAAAGACCTAGTCTACAGCTCCCTAACATTGTGAAGCTTAGCACAACCGTGCTCACATGTTGACCAGCATTTCCACCAACAGTTGTTGGCCAGTATTTTGATGTGGTTTTCTATAGACACAGTCTTACCAAAGCATTGACATGTTTTATGCAGTTTGATGCCAAGATGAACATCTTCCCTTTCGAACGTTATTTTGTAAGTTGCGTTCGAATTAAAAATGAAAAACAGGTATTTTCAAAATGGTTGACAGGTAAAAAGTATCGTTGAGAGAAGAAAGTGATTGCGTATTTTGAGTCAATATGGTGTCACATTTTGCGTTTAGCTTATTGGTAAAGTCCACACTACATAATGTTTCACCAAAAAAACTCTTATAAAAGTTTTTTAAGCCGTTCCAAAGTTTCAATTACATACTTGAAGATTTGAAATTTATAGAGCCTTAAGTGCTTAAGTACGTTTATACTTACAAGTGTGTACAAACTTCATGGTGACAATGTCGGACAGCTGTCCAAATAATGACGATATATAATAAGCAGACATTGCGTGTACATTCGTTGAATATCATGATTTATCCAGTCGAATCAAATCAATTTTAAAAATCTTTTAACCAATCAAGTATAGGTATTAAGTATAAAACAGGAGAATTTCATGCTTGAACAATTTGATTGACTGGAAAACGAAAGATATATTGCGATAATGGTTTGTTCTGTTAAATGACACCGGTGATATCATGAACTATACGATAGGTGGTTTAGCCCTCGGGTAAATAATACAAATATTTTCCACTCGAGGTATAGTAATATTGTCTTTCCTAGAGTGGATAAATTGATATTCAACAACCGCCTCAATCATTTTAAGCCATTCTGGTATAATAATTAAGTTTAAAACAAAGGAAATTAACGCTTGAATAACTTGAATGATTTAAATCAACATGGAATTGATCACAAGTAGAAGCAAAACAAAAGTTAAAGCAGCGTAAAGTTTTGTTTCGTTAAATAATAGGGGTTGAATATTGTTATAGACAGTTTTATGATAAATTATATTGATGTCTTACGTTTATCTAACACTGGGTCCCATCCCCTGTTTTATTATTCATTTATTTATTAACACCTCCACGCTGTAACATAACCGTTTTCCCTTGAAACACGCATCCGTTTTAAAAAAGCTTTAATTTTCCTTAGAAATAGCTTTTCGAAACTTGAGCCGCGATTGGTGTCTGAGAAAAAGACTTAGATGGTTCATGTTTGGTCCCGTTGGGTAATCATTTCGTTTTCTTTGAAAAACATGGCGAACTTTTTATGTCAACCTAGTCATGCGGGCTAGGTTGCGAGTTATGACGTTCCAACTGTATGGCAGTCATTGCCTGGATATTGCCATGACTCGTCGTCTAAGTGTTAAATGAAAATGCTCAAAACGAGGCAGTTGGACAAAATTTCGCGTTCAAATAGGCATTTTTGATTTTCCCGATTCCATGTTAAATTAAATGTTGAATTTTTGAGTGGCCTTGAATGGCAGCTTTGGGAAAGCTAGGAATTAATTACAAAATGTATTGATATAGCTATACACCATTTCGTTTTTCCTGTGTGCCATGAAAGACCTTACCAAATGTTTTAGAATGTTATTTACTTTTTTAGAAATCTGATGAAAAAGAAAGTAGTCGGAGTGGTTCAAAGGTAAGTTCGCAATCTTATATTCAGCAGGCTGCTTCTCTTATCGTCTGCTCGTCGCTCTCCATTCAAGGTGAAAGGAAACACAACATAAATAACTTTCCCGCTATCAAAGTTAGGTTACGTGCAATTCACTTTATTACAGAATTGCATTCCAATGCGAACTTCTTTAAATGTTAGCTAAAACTCTAAAAAACCGTGTAAACTGGCTCTTTGCTAACGAATTTGAATTTTTTGATAATTTTCGATGTTTTATTAACGTGTCTTCCCAAACGAGATTTAATCTCGAGCACAAAGCAAATATAGCAAGAGTCGATTAAGTGGGACGGCCGCAGGTAATGTAAAAGGAGAACTTGATTTAAAATCATAAATCTCGATAAGACAACACATTGATTGTTTCTTATTCATCTACTTCGTTAATGAGATGGCGAACTTAACGTAGAAAAAAAGTACCAGGCATTGCTGGTTACCACAGTGCTCTTTATAGTTATAGTTATACTTTATAGTCTTGTTCATCGTGGTTGAATGAGGGTGGGGTTAAAACGTTTTTTTATTAGAACCTAGTGTAATAAAAACATTTAGCCTAAGACTTGGCCAGACAGTAAACACACTTAACAACCTGCCGAATCTTAATCAAATTTTTAAGCTTAGAACAATGTAGTGTTGCACCGCTTTCTAGAGAATCACATAAGATAGTAATCAGCGCATGTTTGTCGCCTGTCTGTTAAAATTGGACTTTTGGAATATTTTTAATGATTATTCAGTTCAAAACGGCATAGGAACAATTTTAGCCTGAATTCCTTTGATAAGTAAGTACATCTCTATATGCGCTAGCCTATATTGTAGAGACATCACACTGCTAATCAAAATAAACTGAATACAACTTTGGAGTAAAGCAAGCTTAACGCAAAAGAGAAAAGCGTGATATTCTTTTAGGTTTTCAATATTACTCACATTGACAAGGAATTATTCGTAAAACTCAAAAAGCAACTTTTTAACCACCCAAAAGGCTGAATGCTTAATCGAACATGGGTGCTTAATTAATGAGGAGGGGACTTGAGTTTTCTTTCGGCCAATACCTCTTTTTTATTATTATTATTATTTATTATTTACCCAAGACAGCCACTTCAGTTCCTATTGGTACTGCTATCAACGAGGGTCCTGCGAAGGGGGGTCCTAGCGCATTTAAAGCTCCCATTTGAGCAACGAAAGTCGCAATTGCTTAACTGGACAACCGCCTGAGATATCAATCCTATTCTCATGCTGAGCGCTAAGCAGAAAGGATAGATTCACACTTTTATAGTCTCTGGAGTGACTCGGCCGGGATTCGAACCCAAAACCTCCAGCACTGGAAGCGAACGCTCTGCCACAAGGCCACCAGTCTTATTAAAAAGGAGAGGGGCGTTATTAATGCATCGCGATAAGCAAATAGTAAAACACAACTTTAAAATAGAAATGACTTATGGTGCTATTATTGATGTGAGATTTTGTAATACAAGAAACATAGAGAAAGAAATGGCCACGTTTATTGCGACAAAAGATTGTCATATCTCAGGATCTGTTTTGTAGTTCTTGTTGTACAAGAATTTTATTAAATCCCGCTAAACTAATGTCGGGAGAATATAAGAAAATGTTGACTAATTTAAAAACTAATGACTTCTTTATTAAAAGTCATTATTATTAATAGTTTTTTTCATCGGCGTATCAAAGTTATTAGCTTGAACAAATGATCGAACATCGAGATGATAATACACATAAAACTTTTTTAAATTTTATTTATAACTTTTTTTGTATCTCAGCTTTAAGGAAGTTTAGGATTTAGAGTTAGTTTATTTGTATATCTTGCAATATGCACGGCATGTTCAAAGCAAGTAGCATCGAATGTTTACAACAAATTTTAAATGATGATAAGAAAAAGAAGAGGCAAAAACATTGTCAGGTAACGTTTGTGGTTAGTCTTGATTACCTCAGTAAAAGTCAACAATTAGTTAACTGAATCATTCTCTTAGAGGATACATTTATAGCGAATACTGTTTTCCACATCCCGATGGTGTCCATTATAGAGAGGTGTTATAACGCAATTTTGTATAATATGATTTTCCGTTCTACTGACAGAAAACTTCAGCACGGTTTTATTAGTCTTTTGATGAGTTGCAACGAGACTAAATGGCGAGTGATGCCAAAGACGATAGAAGTATGAATCTGCCTAGCGTTCAGCATGAGAATAGGATTTATATATTTGACAGTTGTCTAGCTGAGCGGTTCCTCTGTTTGCTCGACTTTCGTAGCTTAAAGATAATATGCGACTATATAATCTAATTAGCGCCCTGGGGAAGGTAATTACAAGTGCAACGGGACCCTTAATCATTTTTGTCTTAAATAAGTACTGTTCCTCTTATCAAAGATTTTGAATAAAAATTAATCGTTACCTGGCTGCATTACCGAATTCATCGTACAATCAAAAAAGGGCTCGTTTAAATTTGTCCCTAGTTTTGAGTTTAAAGTGGCACTTACATTTGCACCTTGTTAGTATTCTTCTTCTTTAAGTTACTTTATAATTTTAACGCATCATTACTTCCTTGAATTCATTACAGCCTCGCCTGGTTACTCAGAAATTTAACTCTCACGCAATGTTTATATAACAAATTTTACACTATCAATGCATATGAATATATGCACACTTTACGCATCAAGAAGATGCTTTTTAATTTGCAAGTTTTTTTTGTTTTTTCTTGCTTGTTAATAAACATGTCTTCTAACAGTCATGCTTCACAACTAACAATAATAATTTTTGCGAACTTCTTTCGAATCTCTATTATTTATTGGCATATAATTTGACGAAACTTGATCGATTATTTTAGAGTATAATTCTAAAAATGTTAGAATATTTGCATTAAAAACATGTGTACGTTGGGTAAACCTTGAGAATTCCTTTGATTCCTTTTTGTTTACGTCCAAAATTTGTATTACTTAACGCAGCTCAAGGTATCTATAATAAACGTAAGGGTTTAATTTTATTGATCCTAACATAACAGACTATGTTCGCGTGTTGTTGATTGAATCTGAAGTTCTAACTATGTTCCTAGTGGGGAAATATTTTACCTTTACAATACTGAACGCTTTATATCCTTCTTTATATCAGAACGTATTTTAATTTAAAGAGGATATTTCAAAACAGTACTGCAGGAATACAAATGTTTTCAGCGTGGAAGGGGAGAGATTTAGCGACTCAGTCTGTGTCATGTTCCCCAAGAAAAGATATAGGATAGTGAACAATGGCCATTTATTTAAATGTTTATTAAGTAAATATGTTTATGGTATATTTAAGTGTTTGTCAATGTTTGTCCATCACAGTCCAACACAATCACTTGCGGCACTTTCAATATATTATTAATTGCAATATCGACCTGGTTTGTTTTAAGTATTTAGCTAGCTACCTATTTTATAATATAGAGTACAGACAGTGGCTCAGAGCAAGATGACCAAAACGGCAACATTCAAGCAGCAATGCCAGAACAACCTAAGAAAAAACCACAGGGTCAAAGTAAGCTTTTGTCTTCTTTCTTTTCCCTTTTTTTTAAGGGCAGTAACTTTTATAATCTCTTCAGGTCTTATCTTAAAAATCTCACTTCTAACTCTGTTTATCGGATCGTTAGCTGAAGATTTTAGAGATTTTAGATATAGATTATTTTTAAACTTCCGTTTTCAATTAGAAATATTACCCAATTTTTATTATTTTTTTTTTGTAAATATCGGAGAGTCGCTAACTCGGTGTGTAATGTTACATTTTTTCAAACAACTTCGTCACTTCGTATCACGTATATTCTTTCTACATCATGTATTACTTGCACTAGCTCATCCCACTTTAGTGCCACGAGCCCTGAAAGTATATATTAGTTATCTGTATTTCTTTTGCAGTTCGTGCTGGGCTTCGTTCGTTATATTGCGACAAACCAGTTCGCGTAAAGTTTGTCAATCATTCTGGAAAAGAAGTTCAGTTGTATTGGATAAATTACGTTGGTGAATGTGAAAAAGCTTTCAAAATTTTGGATGGCAAGTGCGAAGTCATTGACACATATGAAACACATCCGTGGATTGCCGCGAATGCAAGGAACAAAAAAGTCCACCATGCTTTCACAATAGGACATAACTTAGTATACTACCCTATCCTTGGTCCAAATGGCGGAAAATACACTGTTGCTGAAATACGGAAAGCACCAGGTAAATGGAATAATTAATAATGTCTCCAGGGAATTAGTGTTTTTTTATCTGTAACATTTCTTGAATCTAAAAAAGAGTTGCAATACGTTTCTGATAGAGATCTAGATGGCATTCAGATAAATGCTTTACTTTGTCTAAACCGAGGTGCATTCTAAAATGAAAATAAATTTCAATCTTATTTACATACGATTTTACTTCGTTGGAAGTCTTTTCAAGCCGAAATAAAATTTCACCTCACCATTTTCACCAAAAAGACCAACGTGAAATTCAGACGAAGTGAGCGTCACTTCCGGGGTAGCTAAAACGTAAACAGTTTAAAGCCTCTTATCCAAAACTAAAATGGTTTCACTTTACTTCCAGCGAATGGAAAATCTCATTTAAAAGCCGCCTTATATTGACTTATGGTACTCTATCTATATTAAAATACCCGTAAACCTCTGTCTGCCACGCAAAATGCTAGCCGTGGCGAGACACACAAAATGCGGTAAATAAAGGACGGGCGAACCCCTGGATTAGTAAACCCCTGGACTAGTAACATATATTAGTCTAAGTTACTTTTTATACACGTTTTGTTTATATATTGCCAAGGTACTTTGTTCTTTCAAACACTCATTACTAAATGATCAACTTATGTCCGTTGTTGACTTTAATTTCTTTCTTTCTATATTAGAAAAACTAGCAGATCTTATTTCTAAACCAAACAATATGGAAGTCATGATCAAGTTTATCAACAGAACGTCAAGACCAGCCTTTCTTGAAATGATAAACAGTGAAGGGGATAGAGAATTAAAATATACTCTTGCAGCTGGTCAAAGTTGGACTGTCGCGACGCAAGAAAAAACATATTGGATTACAACGATGGACAGGGAGACAGATGAAGGTCTATTGTTGAATTACGGATGGTATTATTCACCGGTGAAAACAAGAATGAAAAAAGAAAGATGTTATATCACAGACTGTAAGTATGTTTTGTGTCAGTGGGTAATTAAAAGTCAATTAAAAGTCACAAATAACCTTAGAATCGGTTAAATAAAAAACATTGCAAATGTTCATTTCAATTTTCGTGGTTTGAACGTGGTTTGTTCATAATTTTTGAAATTTGGCAGAATTTTTCCCATTTCTCGAAATTGTAAAACAGCATTGACTGACAAATGCTCCGCAGCCGAAAAGCTGCAAAAGATTTCCTTAGGCACATGTGTAGACCCGATGAGGAAGTTGAAATTGCGCTAGTCGCAGTTTCTGTGATGTTTGCATCATGGATCAATTATCAATTAGTTTCAGAAAATAGAGAAAATAGGCCATTCTGATTGTCAGCAAGAATTATTATAGTTTTAATTCTAAGTCCGTCTGTGAACATTGGGAAATGAGCTATGACAAGTTCAAAGTGCGTGGGCCTGGTATGAAAAGGTCGTAAATGATTGCTTGTGGTACGCTCTTTGAAATTAAGCTTTTATTCCAATAACGTTTTGTACAGAATTGTAATTCAAATAACCTAATAAACTTCGACATAAAAATCATATCACAATATTCAAATAACTGGGCTTTAGCAGAAGTTTCATGCTTTTTTGTGTTTCATATTTCAGATATATAAGTCCTTATACGTCAAGTAACTATTATTGGAGATGTATCAAGATGAGATTTTAACTTCAGTCGTGTCACTAAAGACGTGGACGTTGCAGAATAGCGTAGAATTCTCCACAACATCAAAGAAAATCCGAAATCACAATGGACGCACTTTATTCAAAATACTACATATTGTAACTTGATCTTAAAACTATTTTACGACTTTTTATATGAGTTGCTGCATTTTATAAGAGCTTGGAAAATGTCAGGCTTAAGAAATATGTAAATTAAGACTTTTACTTGTTTATAAGTTGTGATTTTCTAAGTACCTAAGTATCTAAGTAGAATTATGAAAATTATGCACAGTTTAACTAATTTGGAATTTATTAATACTGTACTTAGTTTCTACTGCTTCAAATAATGCATCTTATTTAGAAAGTTATTTGTAAACAACAGTTGGGCTGAAAATTGGATCTTAAATACACAACACAAACGAAATGCGAATTTTTGAAAGTGTAGTAATAATATAAAATAGTAAAAACTGGCAACACATAATAACACGTCGTATAAGACAAAGTTTGGAATTTAGTGTAATAAACCCAAGAAATAAAATTTGCGCTTAAATTATCTAAAAAAAATTTGGAGGGAAGGCAAAGCTAGCAATTGACTGTTTGGGACTTTCAGGAATGGATAGATATGATTATTCTCTCTAGTGCAGTAATATTAAACTTGAATATTATTCTAGCGATTGTGGACGCTACTTCTTTTCTAATTTATGTGATTACAGTTTGTTTTATTGTTTTTTCATCTTTTTGTATTTAGTGTGTTTTATTTATTAAAAAGTTATAGCTAAAATGAAATAAATTATGTAATTGTATCGCATTCTTATTTTGTTTAGCTACCTAAAACCCTTCCCAAAATATATATTAAGATAGGATGGAAAATGTCAAAGGTCCTCCCGATAATTGATGACTTATATATAGCTTAAACGGAGATGGTGTAGTGGTAGCGCATTCGACTTGTAAGGTTTCAGGTTCGAGTCCCTACTCCGGCGCACTTTAAATGCAGTGTTGTCAGCCCATTTGGTGCCGTCTACTGACCGCTAACCGGCTTGTGTGTCAGGCAAGCAAGTTAGAGCAATGCTATACTTATCTCTGGCGGTAGGGGAGGAAGAGCCAACCGTTAGGATGGAATCCCCAAGGACGTTAAAACTTCCCGTTACTTACTTACTTACTTACTTACTTATTTCTACACAAAATGAGGACTTTTCAATGTTCATTTGTTCATGCCAGATGGCCTTAGTGTGTTCAGTACACACTAGGGCTATCTGTCTGGATCTTGAAATGGTACTTATTCTTGTTAACCATCTTCTCGAAATTCGTTGGCAATGACTAGGAATATTTGGTAAAGCAGACGTGTTGTGCAACTAGCCTATTCTTGACGCTGCTTATCTAACATACGCTTCGGAAAATTCTCTTGAATATTTTTTAACGTTGTTACTTCTCACAATAAGGGATAATTTATTAAGCTAGATTTTGTCTTAAATATCCTGTGAAAAGTAGTGGGTTTAGAACAGATAGACGAAACTTGAAGAATTTTTCTTCAAAGTGTCCGGATATTTTTAAACTTTTTTATTGTGGAATATTTCAAAATTTTAATTGCTGGAGAATAGCACCACCAAAGACGATGTTTTGATTATTCAGGAAAAACCAACATCGGTCCCCGGAGTAATGATACGAGTAACGCTTGTGGGAGAATCGCAAAACGCTTACAAAGGAGATTTCGGAAGCAATATTTTTGTGCTTTGTGTAGACTACAACAAAACTAGTCTGCGAGGGAATCGCAACCAATTACTAAAAGGCACATATACGCGAATGAAGCGTCAGCTGTTTATTTCATGCGAACGCGCAGATGTATAGAATCACTAGCGACGAGGCAGGTTTTTTCACAACCACACAACTAGTCTCGTTCGTCACAAAAGTTCATGATTTCAAAATAGCCATAAAAAACGGAATAATGCGCCCGAAAACAGTGGTGAGTCAACTCTTATTATGAGTTCAATAACCGTTCTTCTTTTCTTTTCCTTTATTTCTTACAAACTTAGCGGAATGTGTTTGCCGGGGTTTCATTTCATTTTGTGTGTCTTGGGTTTTCAGCAGTTGTGTTAAGGTATAGCTAAAGATGAAATAAAAGAGTTTTTGAAGAGCGTTGTTTTGGAGGGAAGTGGGCAAGAATTTGCTTGCCTTGTTGCTTGTGCACTCAACAAACGGGAGGTCTTCTTGTTATAAAAATAAAATAGGAAGGTTTTTTATTAGGTGCGTTGTACATTATTGTAAATTTTAGTGATCAAAATAAACAAAAAAGAATGAAAAAAAGGGAACCGTAGGTGAGCTTTACGTCGAAAAGCTAGAGGTAAGTGCTTGTTCAAAAGAGATCTTACAAGGATATAGGGAAAACTCCGAAGTCTGTCGAATTAGAAGAGCAAGAGGAAACCACTGATTTCTTTGTTTCCTTAACGCCACCACCTTATTTATCAACAGCTTCTAAAAAGCTTAGTAGCGACATGGCTAGAGATAAGACTACATCAGATATCGAAGAATGCAATGGTGATTTATTTCTGCCTTTAACTTACTTGTTCCTTTATAGTGACATTTTAAAGTCCATTGATTGGAAGATGTCCTAGTTGCAACCATAGGACTATACAAGTTATAAGTGATAGATTACTGAAGCAAGGTTTTTCAATGTTGTTATATTCTGTCTGTAACTCCTGTAGTTGGAGAGAAGCATTTTATACAAGTAAAGGTATTGAACGAACAACTTCTAACAAAAAACACAACCATTTGAAGCAAACACACGTGCTATAATTGCAATGAGAAAAATTGGAAAGGGATATCATGGGTTATCAACATTCTGTGGGTTCATGAACATGACACCACCCATGCAAGTTAAGGCGTTCAACGAAATGCAGCATAACATTGTGTTGGTATATAAAAGAGTGTTGCAGAAATTCTATGCGACGTGCTTCATATGAGTTGCGTTTAGCTTAGAGCAGTAATAATAATGGTCAGAATGATAATGTTTCAGCTAATGTTACTGTTTCTTGTGACGAAACTTGACAGAGAGGAGGATATGCCTCTGTGAATGGTGTAATGACCGTAATTGGCGCTATTACAGGGAAATGTATTGATTACGTGTACGTTCAAAACAATGTGCTGCTTGTGTTTCGTGGCAACCATGAAAAGACGGCGAGCCGGAGTTGTAGGCTGCTTTCATATCTTCACAGAACTGTGAAATTAACCATGAGGGTTTTTTCAGGTTCAATGGAAATTTCTAGTTTAGTGGAATGCTTTTCAGAGTCAGTAGCTAATCGACAGTTGCGTTACATTCACAACATCGGGGATGACGATACAAAGTCATACAGTGAAGTGGTCAAAAATGACCCATGTCAATTTTTCAAATATATGCGTATTTTCAAAAGCTGCCCTCAATAACTTTATGTCACTTTCACCGATTTATCTCAAATATTTAGTGAATGTTTATCTATATAAAAGACAGGTACTGGTTGATTTTGCGCATGTTATGACTTTTTGTTTGTTAGTTATGGACTCAAATTTTTACCCTAAAACTCAAATGTACATTAATAGTGACCACTTAGTACTTTTGTCTTGAATGTCCCAAGTACCTGTCCTTCCTTGAGTTATTGACTGCAGCGTTTATAGTACTTTTTTGGTCCTGATAGATCGAAAACCATGATCCGAATAAATCCCCCCCCCCTCCCCAACCCAGACCAAATAGGGTTAAGTAAAATACAGAAGAATAATTTACAAAAAAATTATATATTTTTGACCTATTGCTATTAAAATAATACGCGTATTCTGCTTGTCCGCAAAAGCGTGTCGTGCCAAGTCTGATCGAAATCTTCAAGCTTCCATTAACAAGTGCGATAAATTTTATCGCTCGCGCTTAGTAAAGCAATCACAAAGCCCGATTTGTATGAATAACTAACCAATTTCGCGACCTCGACATGCTGACGGAGGAACATGATAACGAAGACCATTTTAGTTTGGAAATGGTGGCGTTGATGTTTGGAAGTCTCTTATGACATTTTCCGTATTTAGCTACAGGAATATTTCATTTTGTGTCTACTTCCCAAGATGAACGTGTCATCACGTTTTTAGCCATGTATAAATCTTAAGTAAACCAATTTTAAGATTTTTACTAGAAATATATGATATGCTGGCCTAACCAACATGCTTTTATCCTAGCTTTTTCACCTAGCCAACAATATTATTTATTTTTTCTATATAAGACAATGTGACAATATATTTGCATTTTTGTGAGCAAAATAAGTTCTTTCAATTAAAAATGAAGCAGAGAGAGAGAAAAATAATTTTAATTATTTAGACCAATTTTTCAATTCATGTTTTATTCCTTTTATTTTTCTCTGGATTTCTAATATGAGGTAGTGTGCAAAATTAGGCTCAAAAACGACAAAAGCTTTTACATCGATAGGTCTTTTAATCATTTCTTGATTTTCTGCAGTTAGTTAAAATTCGTTTAACGTACATTTAACATCTCTGTTAAACGATGCATATAGAATTGGATCCACGACAGAGTTCAACCACGTATACACAAACAAAAATGGATTTTTGAAACACCACCATAGGTAGCCCTGCGATTAAAAACGATAACATTAAACTCAAACAGATACACAACGAGCGCAGTTGTCTCTTGGCTAATCGTTGTCTCTTCCTTTTATCCTTAATATCATCCTTGCAAACTGATAATTTTACAATGTCTTTAAATTGTTATCGTGTTTGTATATAAACGTTTGCGTATACAACAAAATATAGTACCACAAGAATTAAGAAGTCAACATTCCAACTAATATACCATTGCTATTGTACACAACCCATGCAAAGACATAGGGTGCGCTACGAATGAGGAAGGCTTTTAAACGTACGGTTCTTGAAGTGTATATAATACATACAATTAAAACTCTGTAATTCAAATCTTCGTAATCCAAATTTCTCTCTCTAGTTTGATTTTTTGACTTCCATGCTTTAAAATTCACTTCCATGCTTAAAATTCAAAGTGAAGAGACTTTCTATAACTTTCTCACCAAAAAATTTGTAACGACAGTTGTGGAATATGCTTCTATTTAAACTGACAATTAATTTCAGAATTCGAAAACTTATTTCGCAAAATAACATTGCTGTATGATTTATTTAGCTAAATAGGAGGTGTTTTTATTTTAACCGATGCTGTAGAAAATTTAAGAAAAAAAATATGCCTAAAAGGGTACACTGCTGCAACGCTGCAAGCTTCCCACGCAGATTTTGAACAAGATTGCACGAAGGTATTCTTAATAAACACATCACCAAAAAATGTTGTATTGTTGGCAGTACTACAGTGAATTTACTTAGTTAATTTAATTCTGTGATTTTATTAAAAACGTTCAATTTTGGAATTTTTACGAAAACTTATACCACAAAGCGTAAAAATTCGGGTGACTGTTTTTGCTAGGACGGGGTTCAGATAGGCTGTGTTTTGTGATTTTACTTGATCCACTGTTGCAACCAAATTCTTTTTTTGAATAATAATTCAACAGATAAGCAGCGCATAGGACGAATTTAAAACGCAAGGTATTTTCTAGTCTATTTGATAGTACATTACAAACGTTACAAAATTTTTGTTGTAAAATCTAACGAAACGTTTGGCAAAAACGCAATATTTATTTCTACGAAAACGTCTGCCTTGAATTTCAAAAAATTAGAAGAATAGTATAAAAGTAAAATTTCAGACTTGTTCTCATTTTTATTCTTATTTTTACCATACCCATGTGTGAAGTAGTCAAAGATGGAAATGTTATGAAAAAGCTATTTAATAGTATCTACATCGCAAGCTACTTCTGGTGTTACTAAGGTTTAAAAAAATTGGTTAATTGGTCCTTAACAAACAGGTTAGAAGACTGGTTACTACCATTTGTGTATAAACAGGTAAGTATAATTTTATATATTAGGATAATGTATTCAGGCCACTCCTCAAGTCTTTTGTTATTCACAGTTTTTTGTCTAGGTAGGCATTTTGTTTTACCCTTGGGATATCTAGTTATTCTATATAAGTAATTTTTATTCTATATTGTAATTATTTTTAATTGTTGCTATAGTAACATTTTAATGCTATTTATTGTAATAAAAGCTTATAAACCAAAAAAGGTTTTTTTTTGTCAAAATAATAATTTCATTGATAGACATCAGAAATTATGGTTAAAATAAATATACATAATAAAATAAATATATCATAAGCGTAAATAAAGTTTAAGAGAAATAAAAAAATTTACAAAATATTGAGGTTTGTCTCAAAATCCACTGTGTTGAAAAAATGACGAGATAAGAATTGTTGAGAGAGAATAAAAACGCGAAAGGGTTGCAAAATAAATTTACCGTTAACACATGCAAAAAATTTATGATATCGTTACAGAGTAAACTTGTTCTAGGTGCCGTGACCTCGGGGTATTTTATAATAGTTTTCCCCCGATTTATGCGGGGAGGAAAAGTGACGCTAAATGCGCTGAAGCAGCAACGACGGTAATATTGAAACCTCCTCAATTTTATTGCTTGGTATAGAATGTCATAAAAAATTAGGTGAATACTCAAGTTGTATCCACGGTTTCGTAATTTTTCTCTCTTTACCACATACCACAGGCTTCGCTTTTGGTTTTATTTCAGATGATGTTGCTCATTTTGTTTGATCATGAAGAAACGAAAAATAAAAATAACAATAATAATGATAATAACAACAGTAATCCCTAATAAATATAATATGCATTGCTAACCAGCAGATGCCATACGAACATTGCTGGGACCTTTTTGAAGATTTCTCTTGCAGTTTAATTTTTACTAGATTTTTCAGTAACGAATGCAGGGTAACGAATGCAGAAATAATTCCGACAATTCAATATGATAATGGCAACCAATTTTAGTAATTCCCAGATAAATATTGTGAAGAATATAGCCCAGAAAAATTCTCCATTATCGCAGCATTTTTGAATTGTTGCTGTTGTTGCGACCCACTGAATTTTTCTTCTGCAGCTAAATTTGTTGCGCTGTGAGACGTCGCAGTGTATGTCAAACTCGGTGTGTGCAGCTTATCGGAATGGGGATGTTCAGAGAGTGCCAGTCCTAAATTTTAGAACAGTCATTAAATGATAACTTTATGTACATATGTCTATGTAGGAACCTAACAAAGTTAGCACGGTTGACCTAAATAAGCTGTTGGACTGTAATGAAGGGTAGAAAAAGGGATATGCATACATGGAAACGTTAAAAAAAATGTAAAAAGTAATATTATTTCAACTTTTTGTTCTGCATCCATACCCACCCCACAACTACTTCTTATATGAATTTAAATGTATAAATGTAATTTATCTATTCACACCTGAAACGACATAAAATAAAAAAATAAGTTACCCGCTCGTCTACAAAAACCATCCAGTGCTTGATAGCAGTACAGTGTGACAATTAAGTTAACGACCAATTCCGCTGTAATGGCTGTGACAAGACATGCATATATCCGAGCACCAGCTGAACAGATCCATAAGTCACTGTCCTGTAAAGCATATTTGTCGTCATTAAGAAGAATTTTTTCGCGACATTCGTTGTAAAACCTAAAAAAAAAGAAGGAAAGTGAGAAACAGGAAACCAAAGTGGAAGCAAGATAAAAAAGCTACAAAAATCAATGATAATAATAATAAAAATAAAAATAAAAATATTAATTTTTGTAGGCTAGCCTTTGGGTGCACACAAAAACCCATGATCACCTCTTTACACGCATGGTTCGAAATAACAAGATTTTTTTTATACAAGTTATTAAGATGTAACTAATAAATATGACGCAGATTTAACCTTATTAACACTGTTTAAGCAGTTCAAGGGAGGGGGATAACAATTATGCTTAAGTGATAGAACTTAGAATGTTTCAATACAACTCATTACAGGTAAAACATTTTTTGATGGCGTGATAGAGATCAAATATAATGTCACATTTACCAAACATGTGACAGCCTCTCCATTCTACAATATACTTTCATGTCTCACGTGTTACTAATTTGGACGAAATGCGATTTTTTTTTAAGGCGTCATTCGGATAAAAAATGACGTCAATTTAACGTCATTTTAAATGACGTCAAAAAGTTCCCTGTGTTAACGTTTATTAAGACCTGTTTTCCAGAGATATTTGTGTTCATGTCATTAAAGGAGGCAAATATGAAGCTCGAATATTGAAAGGTGATTGAGGTAAGGGAAACAATATGACGCAATTAGCATAAAACATACCTCAAACCAATTGCAAATGTAATCCAATTCAGGACCGCGATGCAAGTGGATAACAAGCAAAATACCATATGTGTGCAATTTAAACCACCGATGTTGGGTTTCAACGTAAACAGCGAACCAAATACTCCTGCTATACATATTCGTAACAAGCCTATAGAAATCACACTCTTTTCGTTTATCCAAACTTCTTCTCTGAATTTAAAACTTGCACTGCCTCCAAGAATTAGGATTAAAATACCATTGGCCATTTGAATAATCCCTAGATAGAATAAAAGGTTTTGTTGTTACATATAAAAATTAAAGAATTTTCTGTTGTTGGAAGTACAATATGGAAACTGTGAACAACACAAAGCTGTGAGGTTACTCTACAGCACCGAGTAATCGTCCACCCTTGCTTAGCAAATTTAAATTTTACCCCAACCACTCAACCAAGTAATTATTAATTTTGCCACATTTTCCACCTCGCCCTTTCGCCCTCCGCCCTCCGCCCTGTCATCATCTACCCCTACCTCGAAAAATAGGAATGATTTGACTGCAATAATGAAGACCCGTAAGATTTTGCCAAACAAACGAAAAATTTATCCTTCTAATAAATATTTAAAGCTATTCTTACCAAGGTCTTTAACCATAGAAACATTTCTTCTCAGTAGGCAGGTAACCATCTTTCCAGAAAATAGTTATAACTTTTTTACAATTCTGGCAGGTGTTAACAAGATTTATTACAGTGAATAAACAAGCAAATTATAACGTCAATGATCAATAACATCTGATCACAAAATTAATTTTCGTAACTGTTTGATATATATTAATGATACCGTATATATATATACAGGATATATAGTTGATTTAAAAAAAATGGTGTTATACAGATGATGACCGCGGAAACGCTCTGCTTGTCTTGTCGTAGCTACAATCATGTTCATAATAGTTTTGGAAAAAACACTTTCCCCCTCCCCCCACACTTCAGTGTTGGTTGGAGGTCTTTTCCAGAGTCACTGGTAGTATTTTGGGGCACAAATCAACACAAAATCAACACTGACTGTAGGGGGAGAGGGGGAAAACTCTGAAAAAAGCCTCAAAAGCCGTTTTTCCAATAATTTATGAACATGATTGTAGCTAGCTTTCATCGTGCGAAAACTTAAAACTTGTAAATAAAATTAAAAAAGTTGAAGAATCGTAAAAAAACAAAACCAATCAAAATGGCTACCGCGACACACACCGCCTTTTCAATATTTTGCACATGACCAGAACTTCATGAAGTACTCATCAAAGGAATGGTCCACAATGTGTGCCGTATTAAATATTACGGTTTCTAAGTAAGACATCCACCATTTTTTTCTCACAAATCAAACAGCCGACTGTATTATTAATATAGAGAAAGTAAATCAACATTTAAGTACTTTTAAATTTTAGGTATGCATGATTAGCTTCTTAAGTTTGCATAATTAGCCTACTTAGTTGTTAACCAGATTTCTATGCCCAATTATCATATATTAAATCCCCAGAGGCATTCAATATACAACAGTTTGATTATATGCTTTTATGCATTGTATACAAAGTGTAGAACAAAATTTAAAAACAACAACAACAACTTTGCTCTGTTCATAAACAGAATATGGTAAATAGCCGAACAAGCCTTGGATGACACTTTCACAAATATATCAAATTCACTGTAAGAATATGTTATTGGTCTACATGGAACTGACTGCTGCCGAGCATTGTTTAACCCTAGTTGTTTCCGGGGTATTTCTGACATATTATGACTGGGGCTCATTACTCTCCCCACAATAACTTTTGATAGGATTTTCTAAACGGAATCAAACTTAACACATTTATGTACGCCATGATAGGAACAAAATGGCAGCAATAAATTTTGACTTTAGTTATCCAAATTACCACTATCTACTAAAACTTTAGTTCCTGAATGAATATAAAAAATCCTAAATTTTTTGGGAGAACTTGGGATAATCACGTGTCCCAAGCTTAACAGAAAGATTTAACTTGATGAAATAATCCTAACTAAAGTTATTTTACTTTTCCCGACTTCATAGAGAGGACTAGTTCCGAGTAATAGCCAATATCTGAAGGTCAGTAAAGTATGGGACTTGATTTCGAGGTAAAAGTGTCTACCAGATAAGCATAAAAACTCAGTAAGTATCATAGCCATGAAGTACAACAAAATAGACTAAAACCTAAAAACACCCAACAGGACCGTACTTAATTTAATTGTTCGAAATAAATTTGATACTGTGTTTGATTTTCTGTAGCGTTGTAACAGGACAATTCACATTTAAAGGATATTAACACAAAAGTTTGTTTGCTTTCGGCTCATAATCTTTTATCAAAAAATGATTACTATAACCCTGTCTCTCTATATATTATCATTCGAAGTGGCAGATTGTTGCGTTGACAACGATTTCTTACCTGTTAATTGTGTAACACCAAGCTGCTCGCTTATTCTAACTTTGAGATGTCTCGATGTCTCACCTCCTATATACTGCACTTAAAATTATATATGACACCGGACATCAATTCTTTAGGCATTTGATCGTTGTCAACGCAACAATCTGCCATTAAAGACCATCTAAAACAATGCAACAACTACGTTCCGTCTCTAGACAATTTCAGCATTCTTGCGCATGGGAATAACCGCTTCTCACTCAAAATCAAAGAGAGCCTTTTCATCTTACGTGATAATCCCGTACTTAATAATAACATCAGGTCAGCGCCGTTGTATTTATTTAATTAGGCGGTTTTTTCCATTGTTACGTTTTAATCCGTTTTGCGCTAACGAAGTGCTATACTGAAGACTTGGAAATGGGTGTATGAACACCCGAAATGTTGTCAATACGTTGTATTTATTTTTTTGTTCAATGTTCTAAATGTCCATCAAGTTTCAATACTTCTAAAGTTCAAAAAGTCATCCTTCAATACTTACTCGCATCTATCAATGCAAACCTTTAGTTACAATTCTCTCGACTTGAACTTGAATATATTTCTTACGCTGATTGAACTTTTATGTTATTAATTATGTGAGTAATTAAATTATAATCGGCTTTCATTCTTTCTGATACAATTATCCTTTCTTTACAATGACAATGTGGCGGCAACTACATTACGCTTAAGTTTTTTACATTATCAGCAGAAAAGTCCTGCTCAAAAGCATTAAAAACTTCTATTAAGAAAATTATAACACTTTAGGGAGGTAAATAAATATTTAAGGTATTAGTCCATTTTAAAGAATGGCAACAAAAATAGAATAGTTAAACTATACAATTCACACACACCTTGGTTGATACTGCGATTTGTTAACCGTCTGGATTATTTTCAGGCATTCTAATTAGCTTGGCGGTTTTGTCGACGGGCCGATGTAGACCAGTGTTCGAAAAGTCAAAAGGTAAAGTGCTTCAAAAAAGCATATTTGAAAAAGAAAGAAAAGTCCAAGTAAAGAATTAGAAGTAAAAGTAGAACAGTGAAGTTAGAAACCACGAGAAGTACCTTCGAAAGTGAAGAGTGGAGCTAGAAGTAGTAAAGTAAAGTTAGAAGTCAAATATAAAGGCTAGAGTATGAATTAGATTAGAATTTGGAAAAAGTAAGAACTTTGATGTTTCTAGACGTTCAGTTTTTATGTAGCTACAGCTACGTCTTACTTTTCTATGTAGCACACTTCAAATTATTAAGTAGAATCGTATTCCCAGAAAAAAGCCATTAAAGCCACAAATTCTTTAAAGTTTTATATTTTACCGCGTTTTTTAATAAAGCTGACATATTTGTTTACATTTTTTGCATAATTAATGTCCCCTGATGCGTAACTAATGTTATATGTATAATATGAAGTGTCTGTGACAGGCACAGTGGGTGTGTTTATTTTTCTTTAAAGTCGCCGAAATGTCCTTTAAAGTCGCCGAGAAAAGAATATATGTCTTATTTGTTAATTGCCTTGACGTTACGGCATGACGTCAATACATTTAGACTGACGTCAATTCATTAAATAAGAATATTGAAGCCATTGCATTGCGCTTTTAAGTTTTGAGCCAACTAACTTGGCAACGGGTGGAAATAACTGACGGCATCTCCTGCGTAGGTTACTAGGGACCAAACTCCAATAGCTCTGTAACTGTTCGTCATCAATATAGAAAGTGTTGCGGAGAGGTTGCCAAGACAAAGGCATTAAGCACGGCAAGGAAAGGGCACGGCAAGGAAACAGGAAGAGGAATCAGTAAGGCAGGGGTAGGCAAGGCATGGGAAGGACATAGCAGGCAGGCACCAGAAAAGGCATAGGAAGGGTAGGCAAAGGCACGGTAAGTGCTGGCAAGGCAAGGGTACGGCATGGCAGGGACAGGCACCTTAATAGAAAATCTCCCTCCTACAACTCAAAGACTACGTATACTCAATATATCTAAGATATGTATCATATTAGTCCGGGAGTATAGAAAATATTAAGGTGTAATTATTTCAAATTCAATAGCTCAAAAAAAAGGTCTCAAATTTATATCAGGTCAATATCATGTTAGCCGAATTATGTGCCAATACATAAATCTGAGATTAAAAGTAACCTGGTTCCAATGACAACAACATTAAAAAGTCAAGATATAGAAATAATCAGAGAAGTCCACGAGAAAGGCAAAATGTTTTTAGTAAAGAACGCATTTTTTGGTTTCTTGTGCCTACCAGGTTTATCAACACAAAACATTTTACCATAAAGTGATAGATCTATTACAAGAACAAAGCATTTTTTTATATATATATATATATATATATATATATATATATATATATATATATATATATATATATATATATATATATATATACTACTAATAGCATCATTTGGTCGCAAAGTCAAAAAATGAAGCATTTGGTAGACAATACATATTTCTAAATATTTACGTCAATTATAAGTAAATAATTTCGTACATCACCTCCAAAACTTTCATTTTGCATGGGGTATGTGAAGGTATTACCGAGATTAAAAAATACATTGCCATGTCCACCAAATATCGTTGCCTTTCCTAAGAGCCTCATTTGGTAGACACGACCGTATATATTATCTATTATAGCATCATTTGGTAGACATGTCTACCAAATGATGCTATTATAGTAAATGTATATATTTTGCATAAGTTGTCTCAAATTCAAAAAACAGTCTTTTGATGTCAACCAGGCTTTTTATTGCACACGTCAGCACATTTTACGCTTTGTCAGCTACTTGATTTAACTTGACGAGATTTTTGTTTTTGTTTTACTGTCAGCATCTAATGGGAACTATGATGTTGAGAGGAGTTTTAGAAACTTAAGTGATGCTTTAACAGGCATATTTTGTGTAATAATTCTGTCTGTGGTTCTGCGAATGCTGCAGAATGGTAAAATTCAACCGGATGTTTTTCAAAGTCCATCGTATAACAAGCTAGGGGACTCAGCATAATTTTTCTTACCGCCAGGAAATCGGAATAGTTAAGGTGGAAAAAATTACGCTGGGTCTCAAACGACTTTTCTGCGGTCAGAATTCTGACCGCGCTTTTTGATTGGTTTATTCTATTGTTCTTTGCTCACGTGGTAAATATCGGGAAATCTTTTGTTTTAAGCGAGTGGCTTCACTCACCGGAACAAATATAATTAATTCTTTTATTATTTAAGAGGGTAACATGTAAGCACGCGAGCTTTGTGCTCATTGGTTGATAGTTATTAGGGCTTTGCTCTAACATATGTTTGCTTCTAAGCTTTCGTTTGAGAGAATCTGAATTAGATATCCTCGAAGAAAGCTTAATTAACTAAGCTATTTCATAACTTTACAAAAAAACTCTTACGATCAAAAGAACTATAAGATAGAAAATGAAAATTTAGTTAATAGCGGACTCACATGGACATTATTTTGTGTATATATCAACGATATATTTTTTACTTATATTTATTTAGCATCTATTTAATTAATATTCTTTTCTTTTTCTGTCCTAACTTTTGCCTTTTATCGTTTCATACATCATCCTCTGTTTTTTTGTAACCTCCTCCTTTAAAAGACATCTGAAGCTTAAAAAAAGTCTTAAAATTGCCGTTATATGTATTTTTTTTATTGTCCACCAATGCCATATTTGACGCAAATAAAAGTTCAGAATTTTTTTAAAATAACATTAACATGGCGCAGTTTCTAAACCGCCATCATCATCACACTAGTTTGAGCGGTTCTTAATTTCACAAATTCTAAACTTCCATATGACGGTAAAACAAGATAGATGTACAGCTATGAAGCTGGGGAACTAAAGTTATAACGAAGCTGGGTTTTTTTTATGTAGCTCTCGCAGAGGTCTGTGATGTCAGACGACATATTTTATTTTACTTAATCTGTTTTAAAGGTTGCAAAACTAATGTTATGTCAGGATATAGGTACGTGTGTTACACATCCAATGAGAAACCCTTTTAGAAATGCTATTTAAAAGGAAAAACACCCGTCTAACTTCAGATTAAATAAAATAATAAACAGGCTACAGTCTGTCGTTTACCATGCCAATTAATTACCTCTCTTGGCTAAGCACACAAGGTTGAATACATAAACTGTATCACCACAAAGACAGGTTCTATTTGAGCTTGCATTGTAAATACTTTATTCATAACATTTATGAATGCTCTTGAAACAACAACTCTGAGTATATAAATAAAAAAACATTGAAAAGACGTAGTCAGGCATGAGAAACATGGGAAACGCATACACTATTGTGGATATTTAAGCAAAAAAGATCACCGTATTATAGCCGTATAAGCGTCGACTAAGTATCCTGTTACGAGCTAATTATCAGTTCTCCATAACTGTTAACTTTCTTCTTCTATATAGTCTGGATTTCATTATCTGTCCATTTTTCAGATTTATACACAAGAGTGGAAATCCCATTAAAACGTAAACATTGAAGCTGACACAATAAATTATGATGTATGGAAAAGATACTTTGTTGAGCAGAGGATTGTAGCTAAAATTTGCAGGGTTATTATTACTAGATCTAAGATCTATAGCTATATGCCTCCTTACTACTTTGTGGCTAGCTTCAAGTTGGTAAAAGATAACACAGGAAGTAATAACGCTGGCTAAATGAAAAACTTGAGAAAAGTGCTGCCTAGCTATGCTATCTACTGACACTGACCACGTTAGCTGGTCTGCTATATACGTCAGTTATAGCCAGAATGATAAAAAATGATTTTACTAAGATTTATATGGATGTGATGGTATTTTTATTAGCATATGGAAGTATAGAAAATATACAAAATATTTACAAAACAAAAAGAGATCTTTTCCAAACCTGAGCTTAATTTTTAAAATGGGTCAACGTCAATTTTCTTAACCGCGTCCGAGATACGCATATCTTCACTTAAATCCCAGAAGGTCAGGATTTTGTCCGAGCTTTCAGCCAAAACTAGAAGCTTTGTGTTCAACACCTTAATATTCATTGTTCTTATAATATTGTCCTTTGTGTATTTCACAAGTTAAGATCATTATGAATTCCAGTTGAATTGATACTTTAATGTTTTATATACGTCACACTGATCTTCAAAAGCGAAAAAAGTGATGTATAAACATTTAGTTAGAGAATATATAATTAAAACAATAATTTGTGATTTATTTTTATTTGAGTCGTCTTAAGCGTGGTTCTCACTATGGGCTAACGATGAGCTAACCATAGTGCGCATGATGTGTTAGTCGATTTCAATTTTGAGCGGCGGGTACCTGATATATTCATTTCACGTTCACACAGCAGCGCATCGTTAGCTCTTTTGTACCCGAAACTGAAACGAGAAGGAGATATAAAAAAAGAAAGTCTTGTTTTTATTGTTACTTCGAAGAAAACTATTTTTAAGGATTCAAGAGAATTAGCCACTTCTTCCCACGCCTTTTTATCGCTTTCTCAAAGGACAAGGAAAATCTTTCACCCTGAAAGCCAACTTAAACGTCAGTTTTGTTTTATTTTGTAAGCCATTTTAGTTCTAAAATCACCTTTCACAACGAAACATACTACTATTTTTAAAAACTTAAATCGCTTTGAGCACGATTTGTGACGGGCTTCCTTTGATGATTGCTGAAAGTGAGCTTATCTCACTGTTAGCCGGAATAAAAATATATTAAAAAATCGGCTAACGATGAGCTAACCAAGAGCTGAGCTGTGAGCTAAGCAGGTACTTTTACGTTCACACTATTTGCTTAAGTTTTAGCGCCATGCTCACTATGCTTAGCTCCTCGTTATCCCATAGTGAAAACCAAGCTTAACATTCGTTTATTTGCGGCATGCATGTTTTCATTGAATTAAACAATTCATTATTACACCAATTCAGATAATCATTTTTTTTCTGTAAAAACTTTACATTTATTTGGAACAATTTATTTGGAACAATTTATAAATACATATCACTTCTGAACATTCTCGTCCCCAGAGCTCTTTGAGATTAAAACCTCGAAATTACTTTCGAGTTTATCTCAAAGAGCTCTGGGGTCGAGAATGACTTCTGAACTACTCGTAGATTCAAAATGAGAAATATTATAATTACATAGTTTTTAATATAATGTCATGAAATAAAATCACTAATTTCTACGGAACGAAGCGAGCTGAACACAGCGAAACCTTTCGTCATTATATAAGCGTGATATAATTTCTATAGGATTTCAGCGTTTGGTCGAAATTATATGTTTCCCAGCTATTTCATCTGGTCATTTTCTACAAATTTTCTATATTTTTATAAAACTAGGTAGTTAGTTAGCATAAGAGATTTCTTAGACAGATTTTTTAGCTAAAACATACTACATAGTAAGAAAGGTAATTCAACTATTTAACTAATCAACTATATTGCTACAGTCCTCTTTAAATTATTTTGGCTCCAGCCATTTTAATCCAAAATTCAAGGACCAAAAGGTTTGCACAATGAGAAAAACAACACATATTCTACAGATAATATATACTGCTCGTTCACTTCATGTCGGTATAGGTTGGTACAGTCACATGTAAATGACACTGCTCTGCGCCAAAAAGCTTTTTTAAACATTGAGGGTCGGAGATATAATTTTTGTGGAAGATTGTAGCTATATTGTTTCCAAAAAATAATGCCACATGACCAACACGTGTAGCCGTCCACATTAGGAAACATTGAGAAAATAAACTTTCGCAATTCTAAACAAAATCTATCGTTGGCTGTTAAAATATTAAATGCGAAACAGACTGCGATTTTGCTTATACGGAACGCCGAGGATCATGTTTGTGAAAATCCAAGCCTCTTTTTTCGCTTTGTTAATTCGGTGTTATATGTTTTTATATTGATTTTATTAAATATTTAAATTTTTGAGATTCGACTTTACAATTCTGTCATGTTTCGCCCTTCGTTGTTTGATTTTGTTACGGACTTTTCGTATGAGCATTTTAAGTTGTGTCGTTGAACGAAAGCTTCCATCGCGATACGACCTAAAGTAGGGAAAGCAAATAATATGTTTATTTCCAACTCAATTTTAGGGGAATATAACAATTTTAACCTAATAAGATGTAAAACATAATGTTGTATTGCCACAAGTGAAATCAAAAAGGACATGGTTCAAATGCGCAATGTGTTAACACTTACTTGGCATAGGTTCCGCATTAATGCGTCTAACAAAAACACCAAACTGTTTAAAGAAATCTTCAGTGGTTTGTTGATTCCAAGTCAATGACTTGTGCTGGCAGAAGATCTAAATATTAATATTTACATGCGGTAAATTACTTTCTTTCAATTTTATGCAAGCAAAAAATTGTGCTAATTTGGCAAACAAGGAACATGACGTTTGAATCACCTTAAAGTTTTACCTTTGCGCGAAGAAAAACAAAAACATTTCATATGAAAGAGCTTGAAAAGTTCTTTAGAAATTTGTATATTTTTGAAAACGGATCTTTCGTTAGATTAGAGAAGTTCCACTAATTATGCATGACACCATGAACTAATTCTGAATGAGGTATTGTATTTACCGGTTTTAAAAATGCTTATCAGGTTAAAAAAAATTGCCCATTATTCTATTGGCTCAAAAGTACTTTAAAATTCTATTCGTTTGTTTTTATAAGCAAAATTTGGGGTAAACTAAAAGGTATCAAAATAAAATAAAATTTCGAGTTGAGGCTGAGCAATATTTATAGAATATCTTTAGTCGTGTGCTGCCCGACGGAAACAAAGTAATATTGTGACACATACCCAAGGAAATAAGATTTTTTTTTGATTTGTCTGCCCTTTGTCTTTTTGAAGGAGATTTCAAATCTAAAATGACGTACGTAATTTGAGAAAACTTGTAAACAGTTATTTTGTAGCTTAGGATGAGACTTACCACTCGATTCGCCGAAATCGGACTCTGATGATCTGTGGCTATTCATGAGATCATCTCCTTCAGAACATTGTGCTACAAAAAATGTCTTGTTACTATTACCTTATTGGTGAAATCTGGCTAAATAAAAGTCAAAGGAAAAGTGGAGGAGAGGAGCAGAGGAGAGGAATTGGGATATGGAAGAGGAAGCACTTAAAAGGATTTTAGAACTAGTAGCATTTCACCAACGTAATTGAAGCATGACAGTTAGCAAATTTAATCGGTGCTTTCCCCATAGCAATTTCAAAGAAAAAGAATAAACAAACCTCTGGTACTGTATTTTCTTCTTTTTACCATTTTCGTTTCCATTCCATTTTCATCTAAATTACGCATAATGAATATGTTTAGCGTTAATGCGAAAAACAAAACGATGAAATTTAGCCGAAAAGCTTATGCTTTTTATATAAATATATAAATAAATGAATATTATTTTAAGAAAATCCAAAATTCCTGTATAACACTTTTAACACTTGCGGTTCGTAGTTTATGCTTTTAGGTTTATGCTCACCAAACGATGAGCATAAACCTAATATAAAATGCCTCTTCTTACCGTCAGAAGTATTTTGCTCTGAGTCTGAAATCTCCAACAGTGATTTCTTATTTAATACTCTTCCTGCAACTATAGTAAAACAACAATAACAAAATTAAACTCATCATCATTTAAACTCCTGAAGTTACCAAATTTTGGACACTGCGGCATCTAACAACCTTTGCGCTGCGGGCTGTGCACAAAAATGCTGTAATGAAAATTGCCTTTTAAGGTTAATATTAACTACCTTGTTTTTTGCTTTTTCTTTTTCCGAACAATGTATGCTTCTTTGTTCCTTCTCCTTGAACAGAAAAATGAAATATTATTAAATATTGACAAAGCCTCCCTAATAATATCCAGGTTTTACTACACAAATGTCTTAATTATCTCATTTTCTTAGATATTGGCTAATATTTGAATTTTTGTTATTATTTTTATCAAAATAATTTATCATTTGTAATGAATGTAACACT